>CATIWO010231622.1:0-11479 GCA_949673435.1 Macaranga tanarius | reverse complement strand
AAATTAGTTGAATCCGAATAAAACGGGGCCTAATAGCCCATCAATAAAGTGGTGCATGAGAAATCAAAATCCTTCTCGAAGTCAAACTTCTTGCTGCAGGACGGTACTATAGTCTATACTACACACTACAGAACTCATAATCATCATCATCAAGCCATTAATTAATAATTAGACTTCTAATGTAACTCTAGTTTCTTGCTATACTTTTCTTCAATCATCATCACATTTTTTTTTCATTGCTCCCAGTGCGAGGCTAGCTCTCTCTTGATTCCATAATGAGGTTGAAAAATCAAGAAAATCTTCTATGGGATCACAACAACATGAAACACAATTCTTTCACATTTACCATCCCAAAATTAATGTTTTGCTTTATCATCTTAATCAGTGTTTCTTACATATTTTTCTCTATAAACTCATTACGCTCTTTAAATTCTATAAACACAATGCTTGATCCTCCAAATCCCACAATACGTAAAAACCGAACATTGTCGACTGATTTCGACGAACCTTCCCTTCAGCACTCTAAAACAACCCAACTCGTCAGCAAAACAAGCATCCACCATATAGTTTTCGGCATTGGTGCATCTTCCAAGCTATGGAACGAGAGAAAAGAGTACGTGAAATTATGGTGGAAACCTGATGAAATGCGAGGCATAGTTTGGTTGGACAAGCCTGTTGAAGACGACCCTAGTGACAATAATCTTCTGCCGCCAATAATGATTTCAAGTGACGCATCAGAATTCCCCTATGACAACCCTGAAGGTCGGAGGTCAGCGATTCGTATATCGAGGATAATATCAGAAACTCTGAAACTGGGGATGGAGGATGTGAGGTGGTTCGTAATGGGTGATGATGATACAGTGTTCATTACTGATAATTTGGTTAGGGTCTTATCAAAGTATGATCATAATCAGTATTATTATATAGGGAGCTCATCAGAGAGTCATATACAGAACATTCATTTTTCTTATGCTATGGCTTATGGTGGTGGTGGTTTTGCTATTAGTTACCCACTGGCGAAGGCTCTTGCGAAGATGCAAGATAGGTGTATAAAACGATACCCAAAATTATATGGGTCTGATGACCGAATTCAAGCTTGCATGGCTGAGCTTGGTGTTCCTCTCACCAAAGAACCAGGATTTCACCAGGTTAGGCGCCTTTCCTTATTATATAATTTTTCTTAATACATAAAAGTGGGTCTAAATCATTGTTTTCTTAATACATAAAAGTGGGTCTAAATTATTGTCGCTTAGGCTAATCATTCAAGCATCAGTGGCTCTTTCCAAATTATTTTTTCATGTAATCACTCTGAAAGAATTCTTTTAAAGACATAAAAGTGAGGTCAATTTATCACTTGTAACTCCTATGTGTGTTTATGTTTGTCTGGCATAAACAAATAACTCGGCAATAGTTTATGTTGAAAAAAAAGGAACAATCGTTTTCGAGCATACTTCAATGGAAATTACCAAATCTCGTTAATTATGCTACACAACCCTTCACTTTTTCTTTTCTGGTTCCTTCTGAGATTTTTCCCAGTATTAGACACACAAACAATATGTTGGTTTTGATGATCCATATATTTCATGTTACCATATATTGATACAGTACATAAAGCATTTATTCCCAAAAAAAATACTATCGTACCGTAGAGATTGCTTGTTAGATTGAAACTTTTTCAATAGTTGTCCCTTTGTCAGCAAATGTAGTGTACTAATTTTTTTTTTTTTAAAAAAAAAACATTTTCATCTCTCACGAAGAAATTAAATTTTATTGATAATTTTCTTGATAATTTTCTTGAGTATCACATTTTTAATTGAAAAAAGACTTTTAATTGAGGCAGGGTTGTTAATTTTATGTTAATTGCAGTTTGATGTGTACGGAAATCTATTCGGACTTCTAGCAGCACATCCAGTGACACCTTTGGTGTCACTTCACCACCTGGACTTAGTATCACCCATCTTCCCAAATGCTGATCGGGTGCAAGCCCTACAAATGCTAAGGACACCCATACAACTAGACTCAGCAGCACTCATGCAACAGTCCATTTGCTATGATGATGCCCGAAACTGGACCATATCGGTCTCCTGGGGCTACGCAGTTCAAATATTTCGGGGCATAATCCCGCCGAGAGAAATTGAAAGGCCAGCAAGAACATTTATTAACTGGTATAGATATGCTGACCATCGTGGTTACCCCTTCAACACTCGTCCTGTTAGCACCGATCAATGCCAAAGGCCCTTTGTGTACTGTCTTTCAACTGCATTATTTGATTCTCATACCAATCTGACTGCTAGTGAGTATGTTGGGACTGGAATCCCAAATCCTCAATGCGACTGGGAGACGGCCAATCCTTCTAACATTACTAGAATTGAGGTCTATAAGAGTGCTGACCCCAATTTATGGGACAAGGTAATTATTATATATATGTTTGTATAGTTTCTCCATTTTAATTTATACATTCTGTTTAGTTTTCTAATTAATAGAGTTAAAGTGAATTTTTTTTTTTCTGTTGTAGGCTCCAAGAAGGAATTGTTGTAGAATTTTACCAACATATATGAACGACACTGTGGTAGTTGAGGTTGGAGAATGCAAAGAAGATGAAGTCATTGAAATTAGATAGTAGGAACAAATTTTGATAATTAAGGTCATAGTGTTGCGACCAATTGCTGCAGCAGAGTGTAATGACACAATTTGCTGGTTACACTTACCGTTATCACAATACTTATGTATCAGGCACCTTCATGTTTGCAAAATTTATTGGTCTATGGCAAGTAAATTTCAAAATCTAAACCATGAATTATTTTTATCAAAAGACGATAGCTTTCATAGCTTTCACAGCTTTCATAGCCTTCCTCTCAATAGCTCCTGTTCATGTCTTCTTCTTAGTACTAGATCCGGGTAGTTTTTGGTACTTCTAGGACCAAAAATTACCCAACTTTTCTTTTTTCCTTGTGCTTTTGTGTATTTTTTAGTCTTCTACAGTGTTTTAGTTGGTTTTCATCTTTTTGTGCAGCTGGATTTTGTGAAGCTGAAATGGGTTTCATCCACCCACGAAGCTCTGTTTGGCTAGATCAGATTCCAAATCCAGCCTCCAACCTCCGCCCTTTATGCGAGGAGATGATAAGCTAGGTTTCACGCACTAAATTTATGCAAATCTCCCAGCTCTGGTGGTGAAGTGTATATTTATTTGTTTGTCTTTGTCTGCTGTTGAAGTGTTTGTTTGTTGTTGCTGCTGCAGTACTTGTTTGTTTGTTGTTGCTGCTGCAGTACTTGTTTGTTTGTTGTTGCAATGTTTGTTTGATTATTTTTGTAGTTTGTTTTTTAAGGTTTGATTTAGTTTGTTTATTTTGCTTCTTAGTTAGTATTTTTTTCGTAATGTTTTGTTTGTTTTGAAGTTAAAGCTCATCTACCATCTTTAGTCAGTTACTGATCTTCTTCCATTGAAGATTTGCAATCTGATTAAATATAGTCTCCTATTTGGAGATCCCTAATATGGTAGGGAGTTGTATGTATTTGATGTAAGTCCTTCTGGTTCAATGAATGCAATATGCATTTTGATAAAAAAAAAAAAAAAAATCTAAACCATGAATGATATTAGTGTTTTAGTGCTCTTTTGACTATTAATCTAAACCATTCTCTTTTTTAATCATTTGTTATACTAGGTGCCTTTCATTATTATTTTATTTTATTAATAATCGCAATTGGATAATATAAAAATATTTTCATATAAGTATTATAGTATTAACAAGTCAATTTTAAAAAGTTTAGTTTCTTTCATTGAAGGTATTTATCAAAAACTCAGCGTTTTGAGGTGGAGTATTGGTGATGGCGGTCAATAGACTCGCATGCCCAGCAAAGACGCATATGTATGGTGGTAGGGCCGTGACCAAACGCGTAAAAAGGACATGGTGATGGAGGAATCTGACAGCTTGTCCGAACGCGTAGACTCCGACCCGAATCGCTGACTCGCTCTAATCACAAAACCACCACACAATAACTCAACTCTCCATTTGCAAAATCTTCCAATTCAGCTCGAAAATCTGAAATTCTAAATCCTTTCTTTTTATCTTTCTATCCGCTCTTACAATGGAAACTCCCATCATAAAGCCTATCGTTTCCCTATTTATCTTCGCTTTATGTCTAATCTGTACTCTCTCCTTTGCCACCTTCTCCCCCGCCGATAACCACCTCATCAACTGTGGCTCCGCCGTTGACGCCACCGTCTACAACCGCCGCTTCATTTCCGACGACGAAATTTCTAATTCTAACTCCCCGCTTCTCCATTCCACTCGAACAGTTCCACTCGCCAATCAAAATCCCAACCCTAATTCTCCTCAAATTTACAACACGGCTAGGGTTTTCAGTAAACCCTCTAAGTACGTTTTCGAGATCAAGGATCCAGGGACACACATGGTACGCCTTCACTTTAGCCCTTTTGTCTCTTCGCATTTGAATTTAAACTACGCTCAGTTTCACGTTTTGGTTAATGGGTATGTTGTTTTGAGCAATTTTACTGCGGTAAATGTGGCTAACCCTCTGATTAAGGAGTATTTTATCTGGGTCAATTCTAGCGAGGTTTTTGTTACTTTTATTCCTACAAGAAAGGGTGAATTTGGTTTTGTTAATGCAATCGAAGTTATATCTGCGCCTAAAGATTTGATTGCTGATGTAGCAACTCTTGTGAATGGTGATAAAAATGAGAAAATTGATGGATTGAGTAAACAGGCTTTTGAAATGTTGTATAGGATGAATGTTGGTGGTCCAAAGATTACACCTTTTAATGATACAGTTTGGAGAACATGGATTCCTGATGATGGGTTCTTTGAATCAAATGAGTGGGCTACAAGGATCTATTTCAGTGGTAGAATTCAGTACCGAAATGGCGGTGCTAGTAGAGAAGTTGGTCCTGATTTTGTGTATAATACTGCTAGACTAATTACTAGCACGAATTCGTCAGTCCTCAATGTGAATATGACATGGGCGTTTCCAGTTATCCAGGGTTATCAGTATCTTGTAAGATTGCATTTTTGTGATATTGCTAGTATGTCGCTTGGTTTGCTGTATTTTAATGTATATATTAATGGGCATTTAGCATATGAAAATTTGGATCTTAATTCTATTACATATATGTTGGCTTCTCCAGTCTATGCAGACTTTGTAGTTAATAGTGATAGCTATGGGGTCATAAGAGTGAGTATTGGACCTTCCAAAATGAGTATGGAACATACAGTTGATGGTATTTTGAATGGAGTAGAGATCATGAAGATGAATAATTCAGTTGGCAGTCTTGATGGAATGATGTGTGCAGGGATGGTATGGAGAAGTTGGCCAAGAGGGAATATTGGTATTTTGGTGCCTTTGGTTGCTGTTGCGTGTTTGTTGTTAAGTATATATGTGGTTATGCATAGGAGGATTATTGGTAGGAGGGACTCTGTTGCATGGTCAAAATTGCCTATTGATGTTCCAGAAGTCATTTTTAATCATGGCAATCAGCATGTATCCGCCAAAGCTTGATTCTACCTCATGATCAATATAGGGTTTTGTATGATATAAGCAGTAATGTGATAGGATGATGGTCGTCTTAGTTTCTTACATTGTGCTATTAAAGGTGATGGATGACTCTCAATACTTAGTTTTGGGTCTCTAACAAGCCTTATTATACTCGGAATGTGCTATAGAAGGAATTGTAAGTTGTATTTATAGCATATAGTGTATTGTAAAAATAACTGTTGTGTTCCTTTTGCTTTCCTCTTCTATTTGAGTTCGTTGTGTTCTTATTTCTATCAAGCTGTTCTATTTTTATTTATCCATGCAACCTCTAGAATTTGCATCATGGTGATTTTCTCAGGGAGTGATGTCAACTATCCAATGATGTAGAAGATTTTAATTATTTTTTTCTTTTGTTATTCTTTTTTTTTTTTTTTTTGGCTGGGATAATCAGCTCTATAGATGCATGAAACCCATTCACTTTCTTTGCACATATGCAGGAGAAAACTAACATCAGTAGCATGCATGGTTGTACTGTATAGATTAACTCATTTGATGATCTGAAAATCATTTAACATCATGCATGGTTGGATTGTATAGATTAACTCATTTGATGATCTGAAATCATTTCATGCCAGTTGTATTATATGGGATGATGCTAAGAAATTGACAACTGTTATGAGGTTTAATGTCAAGTTCTCCTGATAACCTGTATCTGAAATCGTGGTTGAATAAGCCAGCTTTCGCCTTTGAGAAGGATAACTTACCAAATTGTGAAATCTTATAAATTTGCTCCCTCTTCAAAAGGGAATTCTTACCCACAGAAGCTGGCATTTCACTGCTCAAATTATTGAGGATGATGATTGCCAATTTCCCATAACAGAGAAGATGCTGGGGACATTTACCAATTTAGGGTAGTTTAAATTTTTATTTCTCAAATTATGGTAAACCTAAAACAATTTACCGTTTTAGGATGTTTTTCTGTAGATGAAAAACAAAAACGCTAGTTAAAGTAGCATTTAGGGAAGAGGACAAAATTTTTTTCTATCAAAACGCTACTCAGAGTAGCGTTTTTGAATTTTTTTTTTCAAAGGGCTTTTTTTTTTGGGGCAAAACGCTACTTGGCTCTGCACCATGCAAAGCCAACCAAAAATGTTTAAAAATGTTTGTTTGTTTGTTTTTTTTTTTTTTTTTTGGGGGCAAAACGCTATTTGAAGTAGCGTTTTGCCCTTGGCTCTACACCGAGCCAACCATTTTTTTTTTTTTTTGTAGAAAAAGGCTCTGCACCATGGAGAGCCAACCAAAATTTTTTTTTTTAATCGCTGTACCATTTTTTTTAATTATATTATTGACTCTGCATATATGGCAAACCATGCAGAGCTAATAACGTATGAAATTTTTTTTTGAATACAATAGTTTTTGTAAACAATAATAATAATAATAATAATATTATTAGAGTAAAATATTATTAAAAAAATAAATTTTTTTGAAATATAATTATGATTAATATTATTGTATAAATTTTGCATGTTTTACGCGCTGTAAAAAAGTTATTTTCTAAAATTCCACATAATTTTCTTTTACTCGTGGTATATTTTAATTTTTAAAATACCATAATTTTTTTACAGCGCGTGAATAGTAACATGCAAAATTTATACAATAATATTAATCATAATTATATTTCAAAAAAAATTATTTTTTTAATAATATTTTACTCTAATAATAATAATAATATTATTATTATTATTATTATTATTATTATTATTATTATTATTATTATTATTGTTTACAAAAACTATTGTATTAAAAAAAATTTCATACATTATTAGCTCTGCATGGCATGCAGAGCCAATAATATAATTTAAAAAAATGGTACACCCATTTAAAAAAAAAAAATTTTGGTTGGCTCTGCACCATGCAGAGCCAAGGTAGCGTTTTGCCCCAAAATATTTTTTTTTTTTTGGAGGTGCAAAACGCTATGTCTGACCAGTCCTCCATCTAAAATCACCCTAAATTGGGAATTTTTTTCCTTTTCACCTATAACTGATAAATTATTTTACAATTACCATAATTTGAGAAATAAAAATTTACACTACCCTAAATTGGTAAATGATCCGAAGATGCTGCTGCTTTTGCTTTTTTCCAAAAACAAATAAGTAGTGCCTCATATGACTTCAAAAGGACTAGGACCCTTTTTTTTTTTTTTTTTGGGACTGGACTCTCGATCTATCCATGCTGATTCAACAATGGTTTAAACTAAACTTGTTATATAAACGCCTATATAGACTTTGAAGGCCTTGCTACATGTTCCAAAAAAAAAAAATGCTATTATCGTGTTCACAATTCTACGAGTTTTTGTTTTATTTTAGTATTGGTTTATAATTATCTTACATGAAAGAAACAAAGGAAAATGTAAAAGCATAAAGAAAAAGTAAACCAAAAAATGCACGATAAATTATTCTAATTTATCTCTGGATTTTATACCAGCTTTTGTTATCATCACAAAATTTTATTTGTTACTTATACGTAATAATATTGCAGTTAAAGATGCATATATTTTGCGTCTCACCCTCTGACTAGCGTTAAAGATGCCAAAGCCAGAAGATCACACGCATATAACCCTTGCCAATTGCCATATAAGAAACCACACGCATCAAACACGCGAACATCCGAGTAAAGATTCATCCAGACACGAGCTCGCTGCCTCCATCACAGCATTATTGGATGACACTGTCAGCCACATAATCCACAAGAAAAGTAAAAGTTCTCTTTTAATGGATATATCATTTAAAAGGGTTAACTAATTTCTTGTATATATATTACTGTTGATCAGTTTTCTTTTTTCAAAAGAAAAAAAAGAAGAAACTAGTTGTTAGAAAATATCGCCGCCCTTATGATCCTATTAGGTCAAACTGCATTAGTTAGAGTTTAATAGATTTTAAATATTAGTGGTTAAAAAAAAAAAAATTATATGTCCTTTTGCAATTTGCTTAATGATGATGCATGAAAATGATTCTTAATTGAGACATTTAAATGCAATATAGAAAAATAAAGATAAGATAGCACATATAAAAATTAATCACCAAAAGGGAATGAATGTATTTATGTGTCATTCCTTCTGTCATTTTTAATTATTATTTTATGCTTACCATTTGAAGCAAGTACTATATATTGGAGGATATTGAGTTTGTTCTATATATTGTTGTTACTTCCTTTTATATAAATATTACATTCATATTATATGGTAGATTTCTTAAACTATTGGAATTGGAATTTTGAGAGAATGAATAATTAAAATGAGGTTAGCATTTTATCTGTGTCGGCATCAGAAATTGCATGAATCTTGCAATCATATATAGGAGTCAACGCATTGATACGTGCTTCAATATTCTCAGGCGGAGGGTACATACACTGATACACATGCTGTATGGTTCCAGAAATTAAGTTTGAAATGAAGAAAATACTTTAAACATAGAAACACAAATTAAACCCACTACAGAATTTTTGGCCTTTATAAAAACAAAGTCAATTGTGAAATGGCCCACCTGATGCTCACCTATGCCACTCGATATCTTTCCACTTGCAATGCCATTTTGAGGGACGTGAAGCATGCTTCATTTCTTCTATATATATATTTCCAAATTAAGCCTGCTAATTAATTTCTATTACTACCTCTATAATTCTATATAATATTAATAAATAAATTCTTCCCCGTGTATTATATATATATATATAACAGTTATTCAACTCACATTATCAACGCAGAATAATAATCTTCACTAAGCCACCTTTAGCTCTATAGTGTGTGCTTCAAAGAGATGGATTCAAGAGCATCATCAGGTCCTTCAGATAAAGAATCTAATAATGCTATGATGAAGATAGGGATCAAGGGACTAGTAATGGTAGTGTTGTTGGGCTGGATTGTTTTGTGGGTCATGATGCCTACCAATACATACAGGCATAAATGGTTGCCAAATATGCGAATGAAGATCAATTCTACCTACTATGGCCAGCAAGGTTTGGACCATTTTTTACCATTTCTATTACATTTGAATTAAATGTTAACCCTTACTATAGTTAAATGAAATTGGCTATTACAAGTTACAAATACAGCTATTTTATGTGAGAGTGATACGAGGAGATTTCCATGTGTCATATATATAATATGCCCGCGTATGTATACTTCTATATATGCTAGTCCAAGTATATTAATGGTTAACAGAATCTGCACTGTGCTGCTGGCACACTCATGCATGCATAATAGCCAAAATCCTCATGTTTCTTCACTATATATATCATCCTTTGCATATTTCACTTCGTTTTGTTGCTTGTGAGTGAGTGAGATAGAGGTGGTAAAAATTCACCTTCTTCCCATTTATTTAAAAAAAAAAGAAAAAAAAAAACTAATATGGTCAGAGCAGCTATATGGGTACTATCAACAGTAATGTTTATGGGTCATATTATGATGTGGGTTCTGATGCCCACTAACACATACCGGCACATATGGTTACCCAACCTTCGAAAGAATCTTAATTCTGCTTGCTTTGGCACACAAGGTGAATTGAATCCATATATATATAGATATATAGTTAAAGTGTTTGTTTACTTGTTATGTATATGTATATGTGCAATTAAGATTCTGCTGTTATATGTTTCTTTTTTTTCATTTTTTTCTCGAGTTTAAGAAAGAGTTTTACTACTGAAAATAAAACTAATGATTGTGTAGTTTCTTTTTTATTAAGAGTTTGTGCTGTGCATATCAATATTTGCAGGGGCAAATCTCTTGGTATACTTCTTTCCGATCCTCTTTGTTGCTGTCTTGGGATGTGTGTATCTTCATCTTCAAAAGAGATCCAATCATAATAAACTAGAAAGGTAAAATATTTTAAATTTCTGATATTCATGAATTAAATTTTCGTTTGTTCTTGCAGTAGATCCATGTTATTATTATTATTATCATTATTGATATCTTTATTATCTTAATTTATTCACATTCCACAGCAACAGCAGAAAAAATGCGTTAGTTAGTAGTACATGGAAGAAGCCGATGCTTGTGAAAGGCCCTCTTGGGATTGTTTCAGGCATAGAGCTGGCCTTCTTAATAATGTTCATTGCACTGTTAATTTGGTCTTTAGCAACTTATTTATGCAACAGCTTCGCCACCATCACTCCTCAGTCAGCTGCAGAAGACGGGGAAAAAGTGTAAGAACCAAATTAATATATCTATCATTACCCGAAATTAAACGACGTGAACACCCTTCTTGGTGTGATCAAAATATATAGTTTCAGTCACCATTTCACAAAAATTTTTGAAGCGAGTATAATATTGTTTTGCAGATGGCAAGCTAAATTGGAGAACTCAGCCCTCTGGCTTGGTTTGGTAGGGAACATATGTCTGTCGTTTCTGTTCTTTCCAGTGGCTCGTGGGTCATCGGTGCTTCCACTTTTTGGGTTGACGTCTGAAGGTAGCATCAAGTACCATATATGGCTGGGTCACTTGGTCATGACCTTCTTCACTGCTCATGGACTTTGTTACATCATTTATTGGGCCGTTACCAATCAGATTTCAGAGGTAATTAATATTTTTCATTTACTAGCTAGCTAGGTTAAATTATATTAGCTAGCTAGGTTAAATTATATTATGGACTCCTGTCCATATTGCAATATGGACCAAGACTCCTTCAAATTAAAAAAACAGCTGTTAACTTTGACTTTTTTTTTTCTTTTTTTTTCGTTTCTCTTTCCTTTTTTTTTTTTTTTCCTTTACTCATCTTTCATATTTTATTCTTTGAGAGATTTTTTTTCTTAAATATCTCATTTAAGCGTTTTTTTTTTTTTAGAGATTCACATTTTTTGGATGTTTTGAGAGATTCTGAGTATTAAATCTGATGAAGGTATACTGATAACTAATGAACCTTTGAGTTTAAAGTGATGAACATGTGGTTTATAACCAAACAAACAAATAAAATTAATAGAAGCGAAATTATACTCA
>CATIWO010231570.1:0-22283 GCA_949673435.1 Macaranga tanarius | reverse complement strand
ATAAACTTATCTAACATTGTACTAAGGGTAAATATTCAAATAAACAAACACTTTGATCTAAATGAATATTTCATTGCCATGGGGATAAATATACAATGTCTATATACATGAATGGCCATAGGGCACATCTACACTAACAATGTTATCCTTGATGCATGTTTAGCTATGTAAGAGTACATGTGACATGATCTATGGGCATGGATGTGGTCCATGAGTGATGTAAATGTTACATGCAATTAAAATTTTAAAATTCCGCACTTTTAGTTACTACATGATCATACAATCCTTCAGATAGTATATGCTTCAAGGCAATTACAAACCCATAAAGTCAATTACCCTACACACGATTCGGAGTTAGCTATAATTGTACATGCCTTAAAGATCTGGAAGCATTATCTTTATGGAAAGACATTTCAAATTTACACTGATCATAAAAGTTTGAAGTACATCCCTACTCAGAAAGAATTGAATGTGAGGCAATAAAGGTGGATGGAACTATTGAAAGATAATAATTGTACTATAGACTACCATCCAGGAAAGGCGAATGTGGTAGCAGATGCCTTGAGTCAAAAAATAGTGGAACAATGAGTGAAAATGGTTAACTACAATACTAAAAATTTAATAGCTCTTCGAGCTATAAATGTTTTGGTGTATATCAAAGAAAATATTTATTAGCTACGTTGCAAGTGAAACCCTCGATAGGAGATCGAATTATGGAAGCATAAATGGAAGATTCTTATTTGCAAAATATGAAAAGGAAAGTGGAATCGGGGAGAAACACTCAATTCACAATTCGAGAGGATGGTACATTAGTGATTAAAGGCCGTGCATGTATACCTGATGTTGGCGAACTGAGAAAGCACATTATGGATGAAGCTCATAACGCACCTTACACAATGCACCCGGGAAGTACCAAGATGTACCGAAATATTAAACCTTTTTATTAGTGGCCAACTATGAGGAAGGATGTAGCAAAGTTTCTGGCTAAATGTTTAACTTGTCAGTAAGTAAAAGCCAAACATTAAGTTCCTATAGGTAAATTGCAACCTTTGAAGATTCTCAAATGGAAATGGGAGAAGATAACAATGGATTTTATTGTGGGATTGCCTCAAACTTTTAAAAAACATGACAAAGTTTGGGTAATAGTTGATAGACTTACCAGGTCTGCACATTTTCTACCGATGCAGTAGATTGATCCGTTGGACAAGCTAGCTACTTTGTACGTTTTAGAGATAGTGAGATTACACGGAGTACCATTGTCTATCGTCTCGGATAAGGATCCAAGATTTACATCCTATTTTTGGGATAGCTCACAGGGAGCGTTGGGAACTAAGTTGCATTTTAGTACGACTTTTCATCCTCAAATAGATGGACAATCTGAGAGGACCATTCAGACTTTGAATGATATAATGAGGGCTTACGCAATTGAATTCAAAGGGAATTGGGACGATCATCTACCATTGATGGAGTTTGCGTATAATAATGGGTTCCATTCTAGTATTGGTATGGCTCCTTATGAGGCTTTATATGGAAAAAATTATCGAAGTCCGGTATGTTGGGATGTAAAAGGATTAAGGCAACTAAAAGGACCTGAATTGATTCAGAAAATGGTTAATAAAATTCAAGTAGTTAAGAAGTATCTCAAAGCAGCACAAGATAGACAGAAAAGTTATATAAATCAACATTAGAGGGAAATGGAATATTAGGTAGGAGAGAAAGTTTTCTTAAAGGTATCCCCATGGAAAGGAATTTTGAGATTTGGCAAGCAAGGGAAATTGAGTCTAAGGTACATTGGACCATATGAGATTATCAACAAGATTGGACCATTTGCATACAGATTGGCTTTACCAATGGAATTGTCTTCCATTCATAATATATTTCATGTGTCGATGTTGAGACAATATCGATCGGATCTAAGTCACATTGTACAAGGGTCGGAGATAGAAATCTCTGAAAAGTTAACTTACATGGAGAAACCGGTGGAAATATTAGATCGAAGGGTGAAGCAATTAAAGAATAAAAATATTCCTATAGTGAAAGTCAAATGGAGTTATCATGCACTAAGGGAAGTAACATAAGAAGTGGAGGAATGCATGAAACAAATATCCGTATCTTTTTCCACAAGGTGGTGAGTTATTAAATTTTGGGGATGAATTTTATAAGGAGGAGAGAATTGTAACATCTGTAAAGTGGGGCATGCAATTTCATTCATTTAATTTAATTTTACTTGTTAAGGTTGGACATGATGCATTAACAATCATAAGTGCATGGAGTATGTGAATTGTATACATCTTGTGAGTAATTACTTGTTGAATTATGTGTGATTCATTAGGGTATGTGGTGTTATTAGATTGGGATTTGGGTGTTAATTAGGACTAAATTATAAAGAAAGTTAGGACTTGAGTGAAGCAATTATAAGTCTAAGGACTAGTTGGGAAGATTAGCATTTCATTAAGGAGTTAGATGGATATTTGGTGATAAATATCACAATTTTTTGGCTATATCTTCTTCTTCTTCAACGTGGACATGCATTAAATGCATGTATGAGTTGTTAAGAAAGGGAGATAGCTACACTCTTTTGCCTTCAAGAAAATTATGGATTTGGTGGAGAGAGAGAGTTGATTTGGCTGAGGAATTGGGAGTCTAGGCTGCAATTATCAACCTTCAAAGTTCAAGAGCATCTTTTGGTAAGTTAATTATGTTTTTGATTGAGTTGTGATAGGGTTTTGGGTAGTAGAATTCATGCTCTATTTTTCTTAAAATTCCAACCTTTGTGTTTTTACTATAACGTGAGTTAGAGAGCTCCAAATCTGGTTTTGTTTGATTTTAGAGAAACTTCAGAGAGCCTCTACAACTCTCAGGTTTTGAGTTTGAGCTAAATCTACTGTTAGATTGTTCGTTTAGGGCCATACATTTTATTGTTGATCACTCTATCACCCTATGTGACATGATATTCCTATAATTGCCATAATTAATTCTCTACATATGATAATTATGTGATTTTAGTGGAGAATAAAAGTAGGCTCATGTATGTAGAGTTTGTATGAATTTGATGATCAGTGAATGTGTCTATGATCTTTGGGAGCATCATGAACTTCATGCATAAAACAGGCCAACAGTAGGATATAGGTTGGTTGTGAATTTTCTTGTGTGTGATGGCTAATGGTGAGATTTAGAGGTTAAGGGCTTGTTTATGTGTATGTTTACTGACATATGTTGGATGAATGATATATATATATATATATATATATATATATATATATATATTCATGATGTTGAATTGAAATAAATTATAAGAGAGCCGGAAGTCAGTGGAAGTGGAGCCCACTAGAGGAGTCGTTGCACTATAAGTTGGGAAGCCTTTTTGTGTAAGTAGTTACTAATATATTCATACCATGAATTCTCCCTTTTTATATTTATGCATATACTTATGTACTTTGGTGATGGTAATTTATATTACCGTTGAGTTACGAATATTACTATTGTGATGTGAATTTGGCATGATGTATGTTACATAGTGATTAGTGGTGTGTATGAATGAGTTGTACCTTTCGAAAATGTTATGATAATGATGTTGAAATTGTGTATGAAAGTGAGATATGAGCCGGGCGGAAAAGTGTGTGTGTGAAATAAGATATGAGCAGGGCGAAAAGTGTGTGTGAATGTGAGGATGAGCCGGGTGGAATTGGCAATGCCAATGTAATGAATTGAGAATGAAAGATATATGTGATATATCAATAATAGTGAGAATGGTCCGGGTGGATATTACACAAAATGTGAGACATGATGATGATAATGGTTATGGTGGTGTGTTATGTTAATGATATTATTTAATGAAATGGTTGTGGATTACTTTGAATATTGTGATTAATAGTATATGTTGCACCAAGGATGAGTTTGTGGTGTTTGTGTATCTTCTATAGGTGATTTGGGCTTAATTAAGGCTTTTGGACACGACCATGTGGCTTTAAAGCACGGCCGTGCATTTGCAGGGTATCAAATTCAGGATGCAGGCACGACCGTGTGTATTTAGTTGAAAATTTTCAGATTCAGGCACGGCCGTATGCCATTTTGGCATGGCCGTACGGTCTAAAGAGAAAAATGCAAGCCTCAAGTCTGGGCATGCAAAATTTCCGCACGACTGTGCGAGTTCAAAGTGTGCTGAGTTTAAAAACTTAGGCATGGCTATGCACAACTTGTTACTAAAATTTCTTGTAGTTTGATGTATAATAATTTATTTTATATATTTCCTTAATTAGTTTTTGAGAAGATTGTGTATATGTATATTAGTTATTACTTATTGAGTTGTAAGCTCATTCCTTTGTAAATGTTTTTCTTTTCAGGATATCGTAAAAAATCCTGAGTTACATTATCCGTCGTCATTTAGCATTTCTTAGGTGGACCAGTGGTGAGAACTTCATTCACATGTTTGGTGACAGCATTGTACATCTTAGTCTCTAAGCATGCCATATCATTTTGTGTAATGGGGTGTGTAGAAGTTTGAAAGTGAACTTGTAACTTAAGTTCCTACTTATATATAGGTACTTATTGTATAAAGTTTTATTTTCATCTAATCCCAGTATGGATTATGCTATATTCCTATGATTCCATATATGTTGACATAAGGGGGCATCACAGAGATGCTATTAATAACTGCCACCTAGTTAATATTGGAATGGTGGGTTATCCTTTCACATGGGAAAGAGGTTGGGGCATAGAGCTCTGGGTGGAGGAAAGGCTAGATAGAGCCTTAGCTTCACAATTGTGGCTAAATCTTTTCCCGGGAGCTCAGCTTTTTATTTCGGTGCCTTCTATCTCAAACCACTCTCTAATCTTCCTTAAGCTGTAGATCCATCCAAAGCATATGCAAAATCGGAGGTTTAGATTTGAAAATAGTTTGCTCAGAGAGGTAGACTGCCGAAATATAGTTGATTAGGGGTAGAACCACTTTGAATGTGCTTTTATTCAATAAAGAATTATCTCATGTGGTGCTAAGTTAAAACATTAGGGTGATGACATATCAAAGAAGTTCCATAAACAACTTTAGGATTGCAAAAGTGTCATGAATAATCTTCAGAATAAGCGGGATGTTAAATTTATGGCATAATATTGAGCAACAAAACAACGCTTCAATGACTTCTCCAACAGGAAGTATATTGGAAGCAAACAGCAAAAGGTTTTTGATTAAAAGAGGGAGACATGAATACATATTTTTATAATAACTTGAAATTTTTTTATTATTATTATTATTATTATTATTATTATTATTATTATTATTATTATTGTTGTTGTTGTTGTTGTTGTTGTTGTTGTTGTTGTTGTTGTTCATATTATATATTATATTATATCAGGTTGGGTATTAACTCATTTAATTGCTAGTAATTATATATGGTTTTAAAAGTTAACCCATTTAATTGCTAGGATTTTTTGTAAGAATTAAAGAGGAAGGACTAAATCAATTTTTTATCAAAAGTGTAGGCACTAGAGTGGTAATTGGCCAACCTCCTTGTCTATATATAAATCAGATGTAGAATTTCAAAGAAGACCCTGATCTTCTCTGCCCTTTTTATGTAGCACCTGTCATTATTTTTCTCTCTAATTACTGGCCAAATGATGTCCGATCATCATGAAATTTGAACCACAGCTCCTTCTTAATGTCCTCTACACATTAGTAGTTTTTTTTTGTTTAGAATAGTTTAGATTTTTGCCGGTAATTCTCTAAAAATTCAGCCATCTACTTTCGGCGTCGGATCTTCTTTTTCGGTGACTGTTGATGAGAACCACCACCACCAGCATACTCATCTTGTCTCCAGAAGTCTTGTAGTACCAAATTTGATTCTGATCCGTGTGCTTTTAGTATTGATCGAAATTTATTGGGTAATTTCCATTTTTCTCTTCGATCTATTATTTTGGTAGATGTTTGTTGAGTTTGAGACTATATTTGAGTTCTATGAATTGCTGGTATCATGTTGATGCGTTTGGGTGGAGTAAAACACGTTTTCTGGTGAGAAAATTCGGCGAGTTCTAATCAGATTCCAATGAGGAATAGTGACCAGCCTAGAAAACTATGATTTTATTTTTAATAAATATTATTAAGTATGAGGATTAATTTTTATAACTGGAACTAGGTCTGATTCCTTACGGATTTTTAATTAAAAATCCCGAAAGTGTTTCGATGGAAATTACGCTATTTCCATTTAAATAGTCTCAACTAATCAAAATTAATCCTTTTAGCCTCAAATGTCATTTTAAGGTATTTTTAAGTCAGTTTTAATGATTCATTAATTTTAATAATTTTTTCAGAATTTTTAGAAATTATTATGCATTTCTTGTTATTTATGTAAGCATATTTCTTTAAAATAAATATTTATTATTCTAGAGAGTTCGGGAGCTAGAGCTGCGGATCCTAGGTAGGCGAGAATACGTCGGCCGGCACGCTCTACCAGTGAGTTAATATTAGAAAATGTCTATTACAATTTTATGCATAATATCTTTTATTAAATTTGAGATAAAATAAGATTTTATGACATAAATGCTTATTTATTATTTATGACGATGGAATTATTATTATTATGAAAATTTTGGATGGTATGCTTGATTTTAGATGAAGCATCAAGATTTAATTATCGTATTTATTTTATTCTTCATATAAAATATTTGGAGACTGTGGTAGAACGAGCTACCTAGTATGTGTCACCAGGACCATGTGCATACTGGGATGATTTTGATTATGATTATGAGTATTTTAGCTCAGTGGAGTTTGTCTTTCGGGACTGATTATGAGTATTTTGGCTAGGTGGAGTTTTTTTTCGCTCAGTGGAGTTTGTCTCTCGGACTTGATTATAAGTATTTTGGCTCGGTGGAGTTTGTCTCTCGAGCATGATTATGAGTGTTTGGCTCCGTGGAGTTTGTCTCTCGGGCATGATTATGAGTATTTTGGCTCGGTAGAGTTTGTCTCTCGGGCATGATTATGAGTTTTTGGCTCGGTGGAGTTTGTCTCTCGGGCATGATTATGAGTATTTTGGCTCGATGGAGTTTGTCTCTCGGGTACGATTATGAGTATTTTGGCTCGGTGGAGTTTGTCTCTCGGGCATGATTATGAGTATCTTGG
This sequence comes from Macaranga tanarius, assembly GCA_949673435.1. Lineage (NCBI taxonomy): Eukaryota > Viridiplantae > Streptophyta > Magnoliopsida > Malpighiales > Euphorbiaceae > Macaranga > Macaranga tanarius. The sequence goes on along the minus strand of CATIWO010231570.1, from coordinate 15,172 downwards.
CTCGGTGGAGTTTGTCTCTCGGGCATCATTGTTGGAATAAGTGACTTCACTACGGCTGTAACTCGATTGAGCATGATCTCTCAGGACGGCAGTCCTTTGGATTTAAGATAGCTAGAAAGCTAATAGATTTGTGGTGTAGAGTTCAACTATTATTTTCCACCGTAATACTATATTATATTATATATATATATTAGTAAATAATATTTTATGATTGTAAGATGAATGGCGTAAAGGGGTATGGTTTACAAAGTTTAGTTTTTATATTTTATTTAAGTTATTTTAATGATTTTTAATATTAATATATGTTATGATGCATTTTCTAATATTGATTCACTCAGTGAGGTCTGACTCCCCTCAACTAATATTTTTCAAGACATCTAGAGTCAGATTGATAGTTCCTTCTGCTTCTCTAGTTTCCTCCTTCTCCGTCTATTTGGTGTAGGTCATATCATTATTAGTATTATGTATTAGCACTCTAGTCACTACAGTAGTTGCATATTGTAGTAGTTAAATATTATGTGGTTATTCCTATAATTTGTATTATGTGGATTTATTTAATTATATCTTGTAGTATGATATTGTGATGATTTGATTGTGCTTTATTTTGGGCTGATGTTCTTGATGTAGCAGTGGAGTTGAGTTATTCTTTGGAAGTGTTATTTATTCATTGCAGGTTTTGAGTTTGCTCCGTTTTTAGGGGAAACTCTGCCGAATTTTTGTTATAATGTTATGTGTTAGAGGATATTATTTAAAAAAATTCTTTGAAAGGCTTACTACGGGTTTTGGAAGCGTATAGCTTTCCCATTCCCTAGTACCAGTCACATGCCTTGAGTTCGGGTCATGACAAAGTTGGTATCAGAGCTATATATTTATTTACAACTCTTCTAATCAGTTATGTCTGCCTTTTCTTGTAACTACTACGTTGATTAGGTTGAATATTGTCATTTGTTATCATAGTTGCTTCTAGAATCAGCTCATGTGATAGGATATTTTTTTGGTTATATTTTGAATTTCCTATCCTTGATTCATCTTCAGTATGAGAAGAGCATGAACTGCTCCTGCTGCAGAATCAGCAAATAATGATAATGAGCAATCCTATCAGGATGAAGCTCCTAATCCACCTCATGCCCCACCTGCTAGGAGGAGAGGTCGACCAAGAGCTGCAGCCGCTCAAAGGTAAGAGCTGTAGCTGCAAGTGGAGCAAGTTGCTCCAGAAGTAGATCCTGCAGTATTCACTGCTGGAATGGTAGGGATTAATAAAGGTTTAGCTGCACTTAATCAGGTCATGCCATTGGTTCGATAAATTCTTTAACAAAGAAATCAAGAAATGTCTGATGCTGATATTGCATTCCTGTACTCTAAGGTTGGTAGAGTTTCTTTTGTTGGCATAGGAGATGCATTATACTTCATCAATATAATAGAGTCACGGACCAGGACAAGGCATATAGATTATCAAAGGATTTTGGTGGTTGAGTTGTAAGTTTCAGCAGCAGCTCAGGATTAGTTTATGTAGTCCATACAGCCCCATATGAATATCATGTCTTGGCTGGAGTTCAAAGAACAATTCTTGAGATATTTTTGTCCACCTACTTCGAGGGATGCCTACCGGTGGCAGATTTTGCATATCACTAGAGGAGAAAGATCTGTTAAAGATTACACTAGAGAGTTCTATAGATTGTCACGTTATATAGAGAATATGATGGTAGAAGAGCGTAGGGTGATTGACTTATATGTGACTGGTTTGGGACCAGCATACGTGGGGATATGCACATCGGGCCATACCTTGGAGAGTGTTATAGAGGAGGCTCGGTTATTAGAGAGAAGGCACAAAAGACATGGTACCATGCTAGACCCGTATGGTAGTGGGGGTAGTAGAACAGTTAGCATTCATGATATGCAGCAGTCGGTATTTCAAATAGGCATTACAAATATACAGACTAGCAGTACATCCCAGTAAAGTTACAGAGGCCCCTGTGGATATAAAAGAGAGAGACATGGCTGAAGGAGTAATAAATCCTTTAGGTTTGGTCCAGGAGCTAGTAGCAGTAGTAGTGGTTAGGGCTCTGGATATGGCAATTCGAGCTCTAGACACAATACATGTCCTAGTTATGGATGAGTACATCAAGGGCCTTGTCACCTACCATCTGGAGCATGTTTTAGATGTGGTCAAGTTGGGCATTTTACTAGATCATGCTTACATTCTAGATATCAGCAAGCTTACTCCCAAAGTTCCTCAGCCACAGTTGCTCAGCCAGTGCAGCAGGTACCTCAGTTTCATGCATCAGTGTATCTTTAGCAAAGTGGTACATAATTTTTAGGCCAGCAGGGCCGTGGTTTAGAAGGTAGATCTGGTGAAAGATTTGGTGGTAGAGGATTTGCACAACCATCTACATCTCAACAGGGAGGCCGAGGTCAGGCTAGAGTTTTTACTTTTATCCCACAAGATGCACAGGTTTCTAATGCAGTTGTTACAGGTACTCTCTTAGTATGTTACCTCGATGCTAGAGTCTTATTTAATCCTAGTGCATCACATTCCTTTATATCCACTATTTTTGCTTCAAAGATAGGGTGGCAACCATCAAGATTGATGGTTCCATTATCTATAGTAACTTTACTTAATGATGAGTTAGAAACAGATATAATTTTTCCATCTTTCCCAGTGTTAGTAGAAGATCGAGAGTTGGTGGCAGACTTAATTCTTTTAGATGTGATTAATTTTGATGTGATTTTGGGAATGGATTGGCTAGCCCAATATTATGCCACGCTGGATTGTAGAAAGAATGAAGTGATTTTTAAAATTCCAAATGATGAGGAATTTTGCTTCAAAGGTGACAAAAGTTCAATGCCTCAGACATTTATCTCTGCAATTATTGCAAGAAGAATGCTTTGAAAAGGGTGCTAAGGGTATTTGGCAGTCGTCAAGGACACGCAAGGTGAAAAGAGTGCAATGGAGAATATGCCAATGGTATGTGAATTTTTAGATGTTTTTCCTGAGGATTTACCAAGACTACCACCAGATAGAGAGATAGAATTCTGTATAGATGTTGTGCCTGGTATAGATCCTATCTCTATACCACCTTGCAGGATGGCACCAGCGGAATTGAAAGAATTCAAGGAGCAATTACAAGAATTGCTAGATAAAGGTTTCATTAGACCCAACACATCTCCTTAGAGTGCACCAGTATTATTTGTGAAAAAGAAAGATGGAAGTTTTTAACTTTGTATCGACTATAGACAGTTGAACAAAGTCACTATCAAGAATGAGTATCCTCTACCGAGGATTAATGACTTGTTTGATCAATTGCAAGGAGCTCAATGTTTTTCTAAGATTGATTTAAGATCGGGGTATCATTAGTTGAGGATTAAAAATGAAGATATACCCAGAATAGTATTTCGGACAAGATATAGCCACTATGAGTTTTTATTGATATCTTTTGGATTAACCAACTCCCCAACAGCTTTCATGGACTTGATGAATTGGGTGTTTAGGCCATTCTTAGACCGATTTGTAATAGTATTCATTGATGATATCTTAGTAGATTCTAAGAGTATGGATGAACATGCTATGCCTTTAAGGATGATGTTATAGACTTTGAGAGAGCATCGGCTTTATGCCAAGTTCTCAAAGTGTGAATTTTGGTTGGATCAAGTAGCATTTTTGGGATATGTAGTGTCCAAGGATGGTATTCAAGTAGACCCAAAGAAGATAGAATCCATTACACAGTGGCCAAGGCCCACAAATGTTATAGAAGTAATAAGTTTTCTAGGTTTAGTTGGCTATTATAGGAGATTTGTAAAAGATTTCTCCAGAATTACAGCTCCTTTAATAAGGTTAACCTAGATGAATGTTAAGTATGTCTAGACAGATAAATGTGAGGCGCATTTCCAACTACTAAAGGATGCTTTAACATCAGCTCCAGTGTTGACCTTACCCTCGAGAAATAAAGGTTATACAGTCTATTGTGATGCTTCTCGAGTGGGCTTGGGATGTGTCTTGATGCAGAATGGTAGAGTAGTTGCTTATGCTTCACGTCAGTTAAAGAAGCATGAGCAAAAATTACCCTACTCATGACTTGGAGATAGCGGCAATGGTGTTTGCACTTAAGATATGGAGACATTACCTATATGGTGTCACCTGTAAGATATACATTGATCATAAGAGCCTGAAGTATATTTTTTAGCAAAGAGATTTAAACTTGAGGCAAAGAAGGTGGATGGAACTCCTGAAAGATTATGATTGTTCTATTCTTTACCATTCAGGAAAAGCTAATGTGGTAGCAGACGCTTTGAGCAGGAAGTCTGTAAGAAGCCTTGTTCACATTAGCTCGGAAAGGAGGCCAATCATTAAAGAGTTGTATGAATTAATTGAATAGGGATTACAATGGAAGATAACTAGATCATATTTATTGGCCCAATTTAGAGTACGATCAGTGTACTTGGATAGAGTGAAGGCAGCTCAAGGAAGGGACTCGTAATTACAAAGGATAATGTCAGAGGTCCAAAAACGTTAATCAGGAGATTTTATGATTAATAATGATGGTGTATTGCATTTGGGTACTAGGTTGTGTGTGCCAAATGTTGATGATCTAAGGGATTATGGAAGAAGCACACTTTTCTATATATAGTATCCATCCAGGTTCCACCAAAATGTACCATGATTTAAAAAGTACCTATTGGTGGAATGGGATAAAAAGAGACATTGCAGAGTTTGTATCCAAGTGTCTCATATGCCAACAGGTGAAGCTTGAGCATCAAAGACCATCTGGATTGCTACAACTGCTCCTCATTCCTGAATGGAAATGGGATATGATTGCAATGGATTTTGTTTCTGGATTGCCACGTACCACTAGTGGTTATGATGCCATTTGGGTAATTATAGATAGATTGACTAAATCAGCTCACTTTTTGCCTATAAAGAAGACTTACACTATAGATAAGTTGGATCGATTATATATTAATTGAATTGTTTGCCTTTATAGCGTGCTAGAAAGTATAGTGTATGATAGAGGAGCTACTTTTACTTCAGTTTTCTAGCAAGAGTTATATAAAGTGATGGGTACAAGACTTGATTTCAGCACGGCTTTCCATCCTCAAACAGATGTCCAATCAGAAAGGACTATTCAGACATTGGAGGATATACTAAGAATATATGTTATGGACTTTAGAGGGAAATGGGACTTACATTTGCCATTAATAGAGTTTGCCTACAATAACAGCTACCATGCTAGCATTGAAATGGCTTCATTCAAGGCGTTGTATGGTAGAAGGTGTAGATCTCCTTTATGTTAGGAAGTTGGTGAAAGGTAGATAACAGGTCTAGAATTAGTGCAGGTAACTTCAGAGAAGGTTCCTCTCATCCAACAGAGATTGAGGATAGCTTTTAGTCGACAAAAAAGCTATGTAGATCTTAAGAGAAAGGATGTGTCATTTTATGTTGGAGATTTGGTATTTTTAAAAGTGTCACCAATGAAGGGGGTGATGAGATTTGGTAAAAAGGGCAAGCTAGCACCGCAATACATTGGACCTTTTCATATTCGGTCTAAAGTTGGTGAGGTGGCTTATAGATTAGTATTGCCACCCGAGATGTTGAGGATTCATCCAGTATTTCATATCTCTATGTTAAGAAAATATATTTCTGATCCTTCTCACATTCTTCAACCTCAAGCGGTGGAGCTCAGTGAAGACTTGACATGTGAGGAATATCCTACGGCTATAGTGGATCATCATGTTCGTCAGTTTCGTATGAAGGAAATTCCTATGGTAAAAGTGTCATGGAGCAATCATACAGTAGAAGATTGCACTTGAGAGACCGAGGTAGATATGCAAAGTCGATACCCCTATTTGTTTCAGTACTGATATAAAATTCGAGGATGAATTTTCCTTAAGGGGGGAAGAATGTAATAACTTGAAATTTTTTTATTATTATTATTATTAATGTTGTTATTCATATTATATATTATATTATATCAGGTTGGTTATTAACTCATTTAATTGCTAGTAATTATATATGGTTTTGAGAGTTAACCCATTTAATTACTGGGACTTTTTGTAAGAATTAAAGAGGAACGACTAAGCTAAATTTTTGTCAGAAGTGCGGGCACTAGAGTGGTAATTTGCTAACCTCCTTGTCTATATATAGATCAAATGCAGAATTTTAAAGGATACCCTAATCTTCTCTGCCCTTTTCACTATAGCACCTGTCACTATTTTTCTCTCCAATCACCAGACAAATGATATCCGACCATCATGAAATTCGAACCACAACTCCTTCTTAATGTCCTCTACACATTACTAGTTTTTATTTTATTTAGAATGGTCTAGATTTTTACCGATAAACCACTGAAAATTCAGCCATCTACTTCTGGCATTGGATCTTCTTTTTCGGTGACTGTTGATGACAACCACCACCACCAATGTACTCATCTTGTCTCCAGGAGTCTTGTAGAGTTGTAGTATCAAATTTGTGTCTGATCCGTGTAATTTTAGTATTGATCGGAATTTATTAGGTAATTTCCATTTTCTCTTCGATCTATTATTTTTGCAGATGTTTATTGAGTTTGAGACTATATTTGAATTCTATGCATTGCTGAGATCATGTTGATGTATTTGGGTGGAGTAAAGCACATTTTTCGATGAGAAAATCTGGCAAGTTCTAACTGGATTCCGATGAAGAATAGTGACCAGCCCAAAAAATTATGATTTTCTTTTTAATAAATAGTATTAATTATGAGGATTAATTTTTATAACTGAAGCTAGGTCTGATTCCTTATGAATTTTTAATAAAAAAATCCCGGAAGTGTTTCGATGGAAATTACTTTATTTCCATTTAAATAGTCTCAACTCGTCAAAATTAATCCTTTTAGCCTCAAATGTCATTTTAAGGTATTTTTAAGTCAGTTTTAATGATTCATTAGTTTTAATAATTTTTTCAGAATTTTTGGAAATTATTATGAATTTATTGTTATTTATGTAAGCATATTTCTTTAAAATTAATATTTATTATTCTAAAGAGTTCGGGAGCTAGAGCTGTAGATCCTAGACAGGCGAGAATATGTCGGCCGGTACGCTCTACCTGTGAGTTAATATTAAAAAATATCTGGTACAATTTTATGCATAATATCTTTAATTAAATTTGAGATGAAATAAAATTTTATTATATCAATGCTTATTTATTATTTATGACGATGGAATTATTATTATGGAAATTTTGGATGGTATGCATGATTTTAGATGAAGCATCAAGATTTAGTTATCTTATTTATTTTATTCTTCATGTAAAATATTTAGAGACTGTGGTAGAAAGAGCTACCTAGTGGGTGTCACCAGGTTCATGTGCGTACTGGGATGATCTTAATTATGATTATGAGTATTTTGGCTCGGTGGAGTTTATCTCTCGGGCATGATTATGAGTATTTTGGCTCGGTGGAGTTTATCTCTCAGGCATGATTATAAGTGTTTGGCTCGGTGGAGTTTGTCTCTCGGGCATGTAGTTTGGCTCGGTGGAGTTTGTCTCTCGGGCATGATTATGAGTATCTTGGCTCGGTGGAGTTTGTCTCTCGGGCATGATTATGAGTATTTTGGCTCGGTGGAGTTTGTCTCTCAAGCACGATTATAAGTATTTGGCTCGGTGTAGTTTGTCTCTTGGGTATGATTATGAGTATCTTGGCTCGGTGGAGTTTGTCTCTCGAGCATCAGTATTGGAATAAGTGGCTTGACTGCGGCTGTAACTCGGTTAAGCATGATCTCTCAGGACGGCAGTCCTTTGGATTTAAAATAGCTGGAAAGCTAATAGATTTGAGGTGTAGGATTCAACTATTATTTTCCACCAGTAATACTATATTATATTATATATATATATTTTAGTAAATAATATTTTATGATTGTAAGATGAATGACGTAAAGGGGTATGGTTTACAAAGTTTAGTTCTTATATTTTATTTAAGTTATTTTAATGATTTTTAATATTAATATTTATTATGATGTATTTTCTAATATTGATTCACTCAATGAGGTCTGAATCCCATCAACTAATATTTTTCAAGACATCTAGAGTCAGATTGATAGTTCCTTCTGCTTCGCTAGTTTTCTCCTTCTCCGCCTGTTTGGTGTAGGTCCTATCATTATTAGTATTATGTATTAGCACTCTAGACACCGCAATAGTTGAATATTGTAGTAGTTAAACATTATGTTGTTATTCTTATAATTTGTATTTTGTGGATTTATTTAATTATATCTTGTAATATGATATTGTGATGATTTGATTGTGCTTTATTTTTGGCTGATGTTCTTAATGTAGTACTGGAGTTGAGTTATTCTTTGGAAGTGTTATTTTTTCTTTGCAGGTTTTGAGTTTGCTCCATTTTTAGGGGAAACTCTGCCGGATTTTTGTTAGAATGTTATGTGTTAGAGGATATTGTTTCAAAAAAAAATTTCTATGAAAGGCTTACTATGGGTTTTGGAAGTGTATAGCTTTCCTATTCCCTAGTGCCGGTCACGTGCCTTGAGTTTGGGTCGTGACAATTTTTTCCATGCAACAACATCAAATGGCAGAAGAAATAACAAAACTGAGAGATTAAAAAATAATCAAGGGAATTATCACAATTGGAAAATAGGGTTGGGTGATCTAATGAAGAATTATTTTCAAAATATTTTTTCTTCAACAGGTAGTGAGTTAAATGAGTTATTGAAGCAGTAAAAGGAAGAGTCACTAAAGATCAGAATACATTTTTAATTCAACCATTTACTACTGAGGAGGTTCATGAGGTGCTCTTTGCTATTCATCCTAATAAATCCCCAAGAATGGACGGATTAAACTTAGCCTTTTATCAGAATTTTTAGGGCATAATGGGTAAGACTATGATAAAGGCATGTCTGAATTTTTTGAAAAAATGTTATTTGCCACAAGGAATAAATGACACTACTATATGTCTAATCCTAAAGAAGAAGAACCCTTAGACTATGGGCGACTTGAGACCAATTGCACTCTGTTATGTGATTTACAAAATAGTTGCAAAAATATTGGCTAATAGGTTAAAATATGTATTACCAAATTTAATCTCAAACTCTTAAATTGTGTCTATTCCGGGAAGATTGATCACGGATAATGTCTTACTCGTTCTTGAAACAATGCATTATTTGAAGCAAAAAACTCAAAGGAGGAAGGGTTATACGGATGTAAAAATTGATATGTCTAAAGCATATGATCATATAGAGTGAGCTTATCTTGATGCAATCATGGAGAGGATGGGTTTTCATTAAAAATGGAGGTAACTGATTAGATTATGCATAACTTCTGTAAGGTACTTTATTCTCCATGGGGAGCATGAAATTAGCCTAATCATTCTGCAAAGAGGTTTTCGATAGAGCGACCCATTATCGCCATATCTCTTTATTTTGGGTGTAGAAGGATTTTCTGCTATTTTACAAAAATAAGAGTCTCAAGGATGTATCCATAGTTGTAAGGTAGCTCGCCAAGCCATTGTTGTTCCTTACTTATTTTTTACAAATGATAACTACTTGTTCTTCAGGACTAATATAGATGAGGCAACCATAATTAAAAATCTCATTGGCATGTATGAGCGAGCTTCAGGTTAGTTAATTAATTTTTAAAAGTCATCACTTTACTTCAGTGCTAATACTCAATCTCAAGATTGTGATGTTCTGTGTATGTTTTTTGGAGTGGTTAATGAGATGGGACAAGGGACATATTTAGGCCTTACTTTATTGATAGGTAGGAATAAGAGGGAAGTATTTGATTACATTAAGAAAAGGGTTTGGTCGTGAATACAAGGGTGGAAAAGGAAAATTCTTAGCATGTCAAGTAAGGAAATTCTCTTAAAAACTATTGCATAAGCAGTCCCTTCATATGCTATGAGTGTTTTTTTGTTGCCTCTTACTTTATGTACTGAAATTGAAAATATAATGGATGCTTTTTCGTGGGGTTCTTCTAATTCAGATTCAAAGGGAATTCATTGGCTGCGTTGGGAAGGTATGTGGAAGAATAAAAAGTATGGTGGTTTGGGTTTCAGAAGAGTCCATGATTTTAATTTGAGTCTTCTAGCCAAGCAAGGATGGAGATTTCTAATGGAACCAAACTCTTTAGTAACGAGAGTGTTTAAGGCAAGGTATTTTCCATCCTGTTCTTTTTTGGAAGCGAAGCTTGGAGCCAATCCCAGCTACATTTGGAAAAGTGTGATTGCAGCTTAATCTTTACTTCAATATGGATGTAAATGGCATATTAGTGATGGAAAAAGTGTTAATAATAGCTTTTAAATGGGACAGATGGTCGAGTTACTTCACTTGGGTCAAATGCACGAGAGGGTATCGAACTTTAACTTTATTTCAATTTAATCACCAAACTTTAATTTGTATCTTTTTAAATATCATACTTTTATTTAGTTTCAAAATAGTGACTCACAAAATTTTTTGGCACCTGAACAATTCAAAATTACTATTTTGATCTAGAATTAAAGATTTTTTACAAAACAGTCCATATTTTTTATACATTTATTAAAAAAATAAGAATAACTTTGGAAATTATTTTGATTCCACCTAATAAGACCATACTCATTTTGAGTAAGAGAAGGTAAACTTCTAAATTTTTTGTAACTTTTGGACTAATTTGAAAAAGTAAAGAGATTGAGGGATTAAAATGATTTTGAAGAAAAAATTAGAGTATTGAAAATTTTTAGCAGTGCTATTTTAGAAACAAAATTAAAGTTATGTCACCAAAAAGAAACAAATTGAAGTTTGATACCCAAAATGAAATAATTATGAAGTTGGGTAACCACCATTGTATTTAACCCTACTTCACTTATTCTGCCAGGATTGGAGCATATTACAGTAGATAGGTTAATGTGTGTGGATAAAACTGAATAGGATAGAGAGGTGCTAGTAGATGTGTCGAATGATGAGGATAAAAACACGATCTTGAATATCCCTCTCAGTATTCGAGAGATTCCGAATGGGATTGTATGGCTGCATGATAGGCGAGGGATGTATATGATTTATAGTGGTTACTAGTTGAGCCAACAAAATAATGGAGATAACATTGGTGGGAGTCGAAATCCAATTTGGACTCTAATCTGGAAACTGGAAGTGCCTCCGAAGGTGAAACATTTGATGTGGAGAACTTGCAGAGATTGTTTACCAACCCGTTCTAACCTCATTTGAAGGAAAGTGGATGTATCTCTGCTCTGCCTTCTGTGTGATTGTGAAACTGAGACTGCTGTCCACCTGTTTACTCAATGCATATTTGCTAAAAGCTACTGGCAAATGAGTCACCTGAACTTCAGTGATATTCCAGATTAGAATATTGTAGACTGGCTTCAACGTATGTTCTCTCGATCCACTTAAGAAGATAGATGCACAACAGCTATGCTAGTGTGGGGAATTTGGAAGCATCGGAATGATGTAGTGTGGAAGTGTGCTGAAAGAACACTAAGCCAAGTTGTTTATTTCATAACTCGGTTCTTAAAAGATTGGCAGGATGCTAGAGTTAATGATACAGTCAGTTCGAGAGAAGCTGGAATGAATTCGGTCCAGAAGTGGCAAAAACCAGTTGCTCCATGGTTGAAATATAATGCGGATGCAGCCATATTTTTTCCTTAAAATAGTTTTGGGATGGGAAGTGTTATTAGAGACTCTAATGGGTCGTTTATCACAGCTAGAAGCCAGGTTTGTCAGGGTGTTGAAGTAAAAGTTGCAAAGGCTTTAAGTGTTAGAGAGGCTCTCATTGGTTGAAAGAGAGGCAGGCTTCCAATGTAGTTGTGGAGACAGATGCCCTGGTTGTTGTTCAAGGATTGTAAAATGATGTCCAAGGAATATCTCAGTTTGATATGGTAATGGAGGACATTACCAACTTGTTTGTTCAATTAGAGAACGTAGTGATTTTCTCATATTAAACGCTCTGCGAATGAGGTAGCTCATAGTCTTGTAAGGGCTGCTCATTGTATGACAGATGCGTGTGTTTGGGAGGTTATCCACCAAACTTTTATTATGAATGTTTTGTACTCTGATTTAGTTTAATAATATTTACTTCACAATTCAAAAAAAACTGCAATATCGATTAAGCAAGCCTAATAAATAATTTTTTTTTGAAGAAAAAACATTAAAAATGGCATAATCACTAAAAGGAGGAACATCCTCAACAACACAAGATAACACCTAGTTTGAGATATCTTTTATCACTATAAGGGTATTTGGTTCAGCTAATTCAACTCGCTCATAGAGGTTTTTCACCAAACGGTTAAAGTTTAGGTGTTTTGTCAGATTTTCAAATCAACAGCCGATAGCTATTTTTATCCAAAACATCTATGCATTGAATCGGCTCTATTTTGGAGTTTTTTTTATCATCAATAGTTAGCAAATTTTAAATTTATTTTTTATTTGGACTATATTACTCCTATTATAAATAACTAATAACAAATAAATATTTTCAAATTAAATGCATATAATTAGTTGTTTATAATTCATAATAAAATATATATTATTTTAAATTATAATTAGTAATTATAAAATTATAAAATTTATATTTATAATTTTTTTTTAAATTATATTAATAAAATTTATATTTTAAACTTAAAATTCTAAATAGTTTATAATAATAATTTTAATAATACATAAATTAAAGATAATAAATTATTATTTATTAATACATACTATTTTTAAATAATTTACATAACTAAAAATTATTATTTTAAATATATCAAATTATATTAAAAAATAAGTTATTTGACATACTAACATAGACAATTGACAATATTTTACCAAACGGTCCATTTTTATCAGAATTAACTATCAGCCATCGGTCAGTTATTCGCAACAATTATCAACTATCAATTGGTATGAATAGATAAACCAAACAGGCTCAAAAAAACCAAACAGTCCCTATATCCTTGTGAAGATGAAGTGCCCATTGTGCCAAGTTGTGAGCTACTTTATTTGCTAATAGGAACATAATCAAAACTAATAACTGAAATTGAGAAGCTAAAGAAACAATGTCTTCAAACAGCAAAGAGTTCATATAAAAACCAGAAGAATTGTGTTGGATAATTATAATCTTTTTAAAATATATAATTTTTTTTACTTAATGTGTATGGAATTATTTTGTTATATGTATATATAACTTATAAAATTATCTTATTTAAGAGAACGTTATTTATCAATCATCATCCATATATATAGTGTAAAAGATTTTCTTATTTAATGATTATTTAAAAAAGTTTAGGTTCATTAAAATTTCTATAAGAATGTGTACTATAAAGTTGGATTAAAATAACTTTTATATATTATTTAAAAAATTAATCAAGTGCAAAAAATTATTATAATATAACTAATATAATATAAAATTTAACCGTTAAAAAATAAAAAAAATAAAATTTTAAATTAATTTAAATGGTTAATCAATTATTAATTAATTATTTAAAATTATTTAAAATTAAATTTTATTTATTTAAAAATTAAATTAAATTAAAAATTTAAATTTTTAATTCAGTTCAAGAAAGGTGCTCACGGGGAACACCTATGTCTTGTCGTTGTTATTGCTGGTGTGATGAGACAGTCCAAACTGAAGCTGTATATGTATATACACAATTTTTTTTGAACAGAAAATGATTGTAGTCAATCATTAATAACTGTGTAAGGTACATCAGATAATACAAGAAGTTGTAGTTGTCTAGAAATACTGTCATCCAATCCGTAATTGAACAAAGACAAGTTACATTTTGAGAGCCAATCTATAGGTTTGTTGGAAGCTCGGTGAATATAATTGAACCTACAGTTACCAATTCTTGATTTCAAAAGGTTTATCTCATCAATAACAAGTTCAATCTCCTATATGATTTGTTGATCTCCATTATTGACTAAGTTGACAACCATCAAACAATCAGATTCAAGGAGGATGTTGGTGAGTTTATGATTAGCAGCAAACCTCATTGCTTCTTTAAGAGCCACAGCTTCAGCCTTGAGAGCAGATGCACAGATAACTCGCTTGGCAGCAAGAAAAACAATATGACCAGCTGAGTTCCTGCAGATAAAAGCTACTTGTCCTGAACTATTGCAGTGATCAAAGGCTGCATTATAATTGATATTTAAAAAACCAGGTGGTGGAGATTGCCAAGAATTTAAAGCAGCTGTATTTTAAGAATTGGAGTCGAGAACTTCACATGTATCTTCATTGACTTTTAGTAACTTTGAATACCAATATTGAATTTTATTCAAAACCACTTGAGGATCATACAGTTGTTGTTGAAAAACCTTAAGATTTTGATCTTTCCAAATCTGCCAACAGATGCTAGCTATCAAGTTGATTAGATCAATAGCTTTTTTTCCTGAAAGTAAGTGTACATTGCCATCCACCATTGCTTAAAACTTGGAAAGCCATTATTTGCAAGTAAATAATGCAAAATGCTGCCATACCAGACCATTTTTGCTTTTGGACAAAGAAACAACATATGTTCAACAGTTTCTGGATAAAGCTTACAGATTGGACACAAGTTGTTTTGTAAGCAACCTCTATAGCAAAGCTTATCATTAACAGATACAACATTTTAGAGCATCTCCAAATAAATACCTTTATTTTTGGTGGGACATTCAGCTTCCAAATTAATTATTAGAATTTGAATTGCATAGTATAAGAGCCACCTGGAGATTATCTTGTGCAAGAGAGCATTTTTTGCTCCTTCCAAAGATTATAACCAAATTTAGTAGTATATTTACCTGATTTCGTAAAGTGCCAAACGAGCTTGTCTGTTCCAGTATGATGACCAATGGCAATTTTCTGAATTGTAAGGACCTCTTCAGGTGTGAAAAAGAGATGTCAGAATTGTTAGTATAGTGGTATGCCCTAGAGGAAATCATGAATTATGACATTGTAAATTATCCCAAATGGCCATGTAATGTTCTTTTAAATAAAGTGTTTATTTATTTGAAGCATTACTCCATTAGCATTATGTTAAATAAATGTATTATCAAGAGTTGATAATATGAGGACACATTTATTTGGTACATATGCTACAAAATTGTTCATAGTTGATAAATTAATATTTGGTTAATATTAATTTGACTATCACCTCTGTCTGTTTTCCTTGATTAGTATGAGATACTAATAGTGGGAGGTAGTAAGTCTCATGCTACTTGATATGAGATATCAAAATAGACATGTGGATACTCA
>CATIWO010231499.1:0-34772 GCA_949673435.1 Macaranga tanarius | reverse complement strand
CGTACAATAACAGTATATTGAATGCTCCATATCTCACTTTCTTTCTTCTATTTCAATAGATTACCTTTTATATTTACTTGTAGGTTATTTTACTTAGCTTGATTTTTCAATGTGCATATTATTACAATTACCTTTTATATTATATTTTAGATTTTAAACTGAACTCTTTGTTAATGTGGTTTTTCAGACAATGTCTATTTAGGAACTATATGTGACAAGTATTTTCGTGTTTCTTGCCTGAGCATTATTGATCCAGGTAAATAATATATTAAAATTTTTATCATGGAGACGTGTATAATGAGATTGATGCAACTGACATTTGTAGTTGTTTGTGATGTTAGAGTTATTTGTTATGCCATCAATAACAAATCTTTATCCTCTATTGTTTGTGTAGATCAAAGGGCCAGAAGATTGTAAGATTGCTGCATTGCTGATGAGAATTTTAGCTTGACTGTAATCTAGAAAGGAATTTTTTCTTCTTTTAGGGTTGCTGTTTTCCATGTTGTTCTATTTTGCTGTTTTTAGATTTGATTTATCACTTTGCCATTTTATTTTTTGCATTGGATGACTGTAATATTTAGTTTTTTTTTTTTTTTGCATTGGATGAATGTAATATTCTTTTTCATGCATTGCTACTTTATTTGTTTATCAGTTTGCTACTTTGTTTACTTTAAAATTTAGTATTTACTTATTTAACGTTGTTCATTTTATGTTTTAAGGTTGAATCTATTTATAATATGTTTTCAGGTTTATACTGTTGATATATATTTGTTTTAGATACTTCTTTTTTAGGTTGTGTTGAGCTCACAAATGAGCCCACAAACGAGCCTAATGAGCCCACAAATGGGCCCAACGAGCTCATAAACGAGCTTTGTAATAAGTCCATTAACGAGCTCTTATCGAGCTCATAAACGAGCTCATAAGCTAATAAACAAACAATCAAGATCGAGCTCGGTTCGTTTGCGAACAAGCTCGAGTTTGGCTCAAGCCGAGCTCGAACACAATTCTAATGGCCGAGCCGAGCCCGAGCATTCTAAAGCTCGGTTCGGCTCGGCTCGATTACACCCCTAGGAATGGACTCCCATTTCAAGAGCCTATTAGTCAAAAATAAATAATAACAATGGGAATGGATCATTCCCATTCCCATTCCCTACCTTATTTTAGCCTAAACAAACGCCTCCTTAAAGTATTCAACGAAAGAAAAAAAAAATGAAAACGATACAGTGAAGTTCAAATAGAAAATAATTAATTAATTAAAGTTAAAGCGTAATTATTGGATATTAATTTCAAGATTAATCCTAGCTAATTGGAAAAGTGACAATCAAGTAGAACACTGAAAATTATATATATATATATGTTAAACAATATAGTTAAAAAATAATATAGTAAAAAAAAAAAGAAGAAAGACAAAGATAGAATTTGAAAATAAAAATAATAAGTAAGGGTATTTTTGACTTTTAAAAAATAGTTTTAAAATTGTGGAATTCATTTGGAAATCCTCACAATTTTTTAAGAATTTGAAATAGTAATGTCAAATTCCACAAAATTAGAATATTGGAATTGAAAATAAATTTTATCAAATATTGATTTGAACCAAACATACAAATTTGAATTTGTAAATGAATTCTACAAAATTTTATGGAATTCATTTGAACCAAACACACTCTAAGAGAATTGAGCTTTTTTTGAATTGGTGCCATTACTTTTGAAAGGGACTTTCTGACCAACCTTTGTACAAATAATCTGAGGGATATAATTTTTTTTAATTATTTTTGTTTCTTACAAAATCTTTGAGTTTAATTTTCTTTTTATTTTTTGTTATTTTTATTTTATTTGCTTTTCTGTTTTTTTATTCATTCACCATTTCTATTTTTGTGCGTGATTTATATATAATTTCTTATATAATTTTATTATTATTATTTAATTAATTGTGTTAATCATAATAGAATAGCATTTATAGCACTAATAATAATAATAATAATATTGTGCTAGTCCTTTTCTTAGATTTTTTTTTTCTCTCTCGGAAGTACTGCTGCCCCCTTTTTATTTTTCCGTGGAATTCACTTTTTTTTTTTTATTTGTTATCCTGTTACATTTTTTTTTCTTTTTTGTTCCTATGTTATTTATTTTATTTTATTTTTATATTTTTATTATTTTAGTTACCAATTTTTTTTGGATTTTCTTATTTTTGTGTAATATTTTTATTTATTTCTGCTTTTTATTTAATTATTAATTAATAGTGATTAGATTAATTAGGAATATATGAATTAAATAATCATTTGTTCTACAATTAATTTAATAAATTAGGTTATTTGATATTGTAAAATATCTTAATTAATTTTAGATTTAACTTCAATTTTTTGCAATTAATTAATAAGCAACCTAGCTAGAATTTAATTATTGATTATTTTATTGTGTACTGATTTTTATTTTTTTTGTAGGTATTTTTCTTTTTGAACAGACTAATTAATAATTTTTTTCACATGCATATAGACTTGGTAGTCCTACGGGTTACTACACTTTAATTCTAATTTTAGTTTTATTTTTAGTATTTTGTTTCATTTTTTTTATTATTGTGTGTGGAAAAAGGGTTGTATCATTTCTCCTCTTTCTTTCTTTGCATGCGCTTATTTATTTTTTTTTTTGTTTGCTATTTTTGGATGAATGTGATGAGATTGTGGATGTAAATTGTGAATCAGACATAATTGCATGCAAAAATGGACTAATTAAAAACTTGGATCTAATTGTAAAAATTGGAACTTATATGGAGGTAATTGCATATTCTGCATGTAATTAAGGAAAATAATTAAAAATAATAAAATATGAAAACACGAACGGAGGCCGATCGCAAGGTCGGATGGGCATTCCAAAAGTCCATACCCAGTTTTTGGACCGCTGGACCCCTCCGTGAGATACAGTTGCTGTATAGTATGTACCGGCAATCATCTGGGTGGTGACTCTATCTCCGACTTAGGCCCAAAAGGCACAAAGTTATATTTTCTAGTGGCCCTGAACCTGCATAGTGCCGTGGTCACTAAACGCTTGGGCGCACGCCGAACCCCACCGCCTACATTCGTGAATAAATTCAAATAAGTGTTTATGTTTCATAATTTTAATATATTAATAATTTAATTTTAGATATATCATATATAAATTTTTATTTGTAGTAAATGTAAAATATATTTTAAAAAATACTATTATAATAAAATTGTAATTTTATAATAACTTATTTAGTAAATAATTTATTTAATTTTTTTAATAAATACTTTAATTGCTAAAATACAGTTTTTTGAAAAAATTTTCACAAAAAAGTTAGTTTAAAAAAAAATCAACTATATTTTTTAAAATATTTTCTATTTTTTTAAAATTCATATATCCGTAAATGAGCTGATTTGCTTGTAAACTGCTCTAAACTCGACTCAATAAAAATTTGTTCCAATTTATATATTAAAACTCATTTAATAAATGAGTTAAATTCAAATTACCTAAAGTTGAACTCATAAAACTAGTGTATAAGTTCGAATAAGATGGTAATTTTAATATATTAATAATATAGTGTGTATATATATATATTTTGGTCATTTACTATATTAATAATATAATATAGTATATATATACGCACATATAATTCAGTGTATATATATACATGCTTTCTCCCGCTCTAATGAAAACGAAGGAAATGGAAAAGGAAGAAGAATCATCATCACCACCGCCAGCCTCTGTTGCTATTCCTAAAGAGCCTCCGAAGATTCACCGTCTAGAAGAGTCCGTGGTCAATCGAATTGCGGCCGGAGAGGTTATTCAACGGCCAGTATCGGCGGTGAAAGAGCTAGTGGAGAATAGTCTAGATGCTCGTTCTACTTCCATTAATGTCGTCGTTAAAGATGGTGGCCTTAAGCTTATACAAGTCTCCGACGACGGCCACGGCATTCGAGTACGTCACTAAACCCTAACAAAATGTTAATTTATTCTGATTTCGAAGATTATGCTGTACATTGTTGCTTTTATTATGCTCTTGTGTAGTATGAGGACTTGCCTATACTGTGTGAACGGCACACTACTTCGAAGCTGTGTACTTATGAGGATTTGCAGTCCATAAAGTCTATGGGGTTTAGAGGTGAGGCGTTGGCTAGCATGACGTATGTGGCTCATGTTACGGTTACTACAATCACTGAAGGTCAGTTGCATGGCTACAGGTGGGTCTGTGAGTGGGTGCATTCTACTTGTTTGATGGAATGCTTCTGTGAAGATGTATGTTTGTTTTTTATTAGTTTTGGTTTTGGAATTTGTTCTTCAGGGTATCTTATAGAGACGGTGTCATGGAGCATGAACCAAAGGCCTGTGCTGCTGTGAAAGGAACTCAAATTATGGTTTGTGCATGATCCTTTTGACTTTTGTTCGGGTTCTTTGAAAGTTGAATAAAATTAAAAGGCCTTGTATGGAATAAAACATGCATATGAATTCAATTGAAAATTCAGCTCTTGCAAAATAATATCAATTTTGATTGAGTTGGAAGAATTGAATTTTGGCTACCATCAACTTTCCAAACATGTGAAATGATTAAATAGAATTGAATTGAATCCTTTCACTTTTGGACTTTCCAAGCCATTAGAAAAAGAATTGGGCATAAATCAAGACTAGAAGACATAGCAGCAGAATGAATTTTAAATTCATCCTTCATCAATACAAATGTAGGATTAAGAATAAAGATGAGGTCTTATTTTGTGCAATTTAATACATTTCTGGGTGTCTGTCTTATCAGGTAGAGAATTTGTTCTATAATATGATTGCTCGGAGGAAGACTCTCCAGAATTCTGCTGATGATTATTCAAAAATTGTAGACCTGCTAAGTCGGTTTTCTATTCATCATACAAACGTGAGCTTTTCCTGCAGAAAGGTTGGTCTTAATGTTAACAATGAAGCTGTAGAGTTTCATAATTGGAGTTGAATTTCTCTCTTTTTGTAATTGATTTGTAATGCTACTGGAGTCAGCATGGTGCCGCAAGAGCAGATGTTCACTCAGCAGCCACATCATCAAGGCTGGATTCCATAAGAACTGTTTATGGGGCCTCAGTTGCTCGCAATCTAATGAAGATAGAAGCCTCAGACACTGATTCATTTTTTCACATGGATGGATTCATCTCCAATTCTAATTATGTTGCAAAGAAAACAATAATGGTGCTTTTTATCAATGGTATGTATTTTTTACGCAATTTAAGAAAGGAAAATGATCATTTATTTTATAAGAGATTTTCACTTCATGTCTGTGGACATGTTGGATCATTTGAAGAAATGAGACTACTTGTGACAGAACATGGGCAGAGTGGTGAATGATTTTGTTTTGCAGTTGAACATATACTAACTTGAGTTTTTTTTTTTTTTCTTTTTCTTTCTTTCTTTGTGGAGATGCCGCACTGGTTCATTTCTTATTAAAAATGTGTTTCAGGTTAATCTGAAGTATAGTTCTTAATAAGTCAGCACAGAAGATTCATTGTATGTGATCTAATATAGATCTTGCTGGAAATATCCAATGGCTAACTGGTGTACCCAGGGGTAATCCTGGCTGCTGTGTGTTTGAAAGCTACACAGTTACCAAAAGAAAGAAAAAAATAGCGTAGGATTCCTGAATAGGAGGATTTTCTTTTTAAGATATATTGATGGCAGTACCATGCTTAAGAAAATATAATTATTAACTTTGAATTTGTAATGATAATGTCCAATCTTAGCAACTCTGAAGATGCTCGAGTTTTGCTAGATTTGGAGTTAGAAGTTTTAGCCAAATTTTCTTCCTTCTGTTTCTGCCTCAGATCATTTTTTGAAATCAAGCAAATAATATATCAGTTAACTCCCCATGATGAGAAGAAGAGTTTAATCAATTTAACTTATGTTTTTGAAATGCTGAACTTTGATAGATGTGATGTCATATGAAATTTATGGGTTCAGAATTTAGTGCTTTTTAATGAATAAAGTTTACCTAGAAAACTAGGGCTGTCTTCAATTTCTCTACTTGTAATAAACTAGTATTTGGTTCACATAGTACCACACCCAAGTATAAATTTTTCTTCCTTTTATTTTCATCTTTTCTTCTTTTCAGATAGACTAGTGGAATGCACAGCTTTAAAGAGAGCTCTTGAAATTGTTTATGCTGCAACCTTACCCAAAGCATCAAAACCTTTTGTGTATATGTCAATCATGTTGCCATCTGAGCATGTTGACGTGAATGTGCATCCAACAAAGAGAGAGGTATGTCCTTCCAGGACTGAACCACCAAGTCCGCTCTTCCATATCTCTTTATGTGATAGTTGAATTTGATAAATCTGAACATTGAAGAGAATGAGATGAAAGATGGGGGAAAGGAAAAGAGAAGTACTGAGTCGTAAACAAGTTTGAATGACCAAGGGTACCTTCTCATGAGACGATTGGCCAAATGTATCAATTATTCATAATGAGGGAAATGACTACAAGATATAGTTTCTTATTGTTGGAGAATATATCTCATATTGAAAAAGTATAAAGGTGTTGGAGAATATATCCCACATTAAAAAATTATAAAGGAATAGAGTGACTTATAAATGGTGTAGATTGGGTCTTAACACAAGCTAATTGGTTGTGTTAGATGGGCTCAACCTCATTTATAAATCCACATGTGTGTGTGGGCTAACACTCTCTAGGCCCATGGACTTGTTAACACTTAGGCTTCCCACTAGCTGACAAGCAACTCATATAAAGAATTGTAATTTCATATAGGAGAACAATGACTATTAAGTGTATAATGAGCATTATTTGTTCATAAAGGAGACTCCTTTATGGTGGTTACTTTGTCATAATGTGCAAATGAGGTCTTACTAACACTCTCTGGGCCCATGGACTTGTTAACACTTAGGCTTCCCACTAGATGACAAGCAACTCATATAAAGAATTGTAATTTCATATAGGAGAATAATGACTATTTAGTGTATAATGAGCATTATTTGTTCATAAAGGAGACTCCTTTATGGTGGTTACTTTGTCATAATGTGCAAATGAGGTCTTAAGTCATTTTGCCATTTAGTGAAAGAACCTATCTTCAATTGTAACCTATCTTCAATTGTTTGGACCAATAATGAGTGGATGGTGTGCCTTAGAGATTTTGTGAAGCGAAAATTATTGTGACTACATTAATTTATTAGGATTTAAATTAATGGAAAAACCTTAAAAGTAAAATTTTCTTTTGCTATATGTTATTGTAATTTTTAGTCCATTTAGTTGTTCTCGGTCTGTGTTATTGGAGTCATTCTCTCGGAAAAGAAGATAAAATCTTTGATAGGGAATGGAATGATGTATATGATTTTTTCTTTACAAAATTTGAATCTTTAATTTTTCATCCTACCATGTATGAGAGTGAACTTTCCATATCGACTACTGTCTGATAAAAATAAAATGTTGGATAAATTTTAGTAAACATCTCAATAGTGTAAAATCTGTGATGGTACATTGAAAAGTATGATTGTTTAGTAAATTTATGTGTATATATATATATAGCCTAAAGCATATGTGATGCTGGGTGTGGGTGTGAATATTTGTTCTGAAGATCTTCTACTTGTGCTAGAAAAAACCAAGTGCGCTCTTTTGATTGATAATAATGGAAATTAACATAATGATCTGGATATGCACATAAATAATCTTGCATTTTACTTTACCCTCAATTATCTTTTCATAACTATGTTTTTCTGTACAAACAGGGAATGCAAAATAAAACATAATGATATGGATGTGCACATAATTAACTTTGCATTTTACTTTGCCCTCAATTTTTTAATAACTATATTTTTCGGCTTTCTTACACACAGGGAATTCTTGTGTCAATATGCAGGTAAGCCTTCTGAATCAGGAAATTATTGTTGAGAAAATACAATTGGCTGTTGAATCAAAATTGAGGAACTCAAATGAGGCAAAGTCATTCCATGAACAGGTACTTCTAAAATTTAACTGTGAAGCTCAGTTCTTGACGCTGTCTACTATATTAGTATAACAGTATAAGCTTTTTCCAACTACGAATAGTCATCCCTTCCCAACCATGCATCCAAAACATCAATCACAATGGAAGAGTACTAAGTGTTTTGGTTCTATGCTTTGAGCAGTAGCTAGCTTAAGCCTTTCCTAAATTATGTCAGGTTGTCCACAATAATAATCACTATATTGTATGTCATAAATACTTCAAAATTTATTTTAGCTGATCATTATAGACTTCTACAAATTCCTTTTTGCCAATCTTGTTGAGGGTTATATATACTTTTTATATAATTCACCTCAGGAGATGCATTTCAAATTATTGAAGTGTCAATTTCTGTCTTTGCCTCAGAGTTCATTTTTTTTATCCTCTAACTTATAGTGATGTGATGGAATTATGGAACATGACGCATAGAACTCTAAATTCATAGAAACTCAAATTCAGGGATTTGAATATTGAGCATTAGTACTGTATTAGTCATTATGTGATGGACTTTAAGGCGCCCATTATGTTCCTTTGAATTGCAATTCAAAATGAAACAACATTGCATTGTTGAAAATGAAGCAACACTGCGTTGTTGACAATGAAACAACATTGCATTGTGCATGACTTCTGTGAATATGTTGTGCACTGATGCAAAGTATGTAATGGCCTATGCAGAGGCCAAAGAGGGAGTGGGGAAGGAGTGACAAGAAAGGCTGAGTGGTGAACAAATCTTTGCCTGTGAATAAAGCTCCCTTCAGTCTTAAAATTATAAATTAACATATACTTAAGCAGCTGCTTGTGGTCTTAAATAAACATCAATATATAACTCAATTATGACAAGGAAAAAACTATATGGGGCCCCAAATTGAATCAATCAGTTATACCAAAAATATAATTCTGTATAAAATTCTATCCTACTTTTTTTAGATCTTCCTACTAGCTGCATCATTGTGTTGTGTTACCTTCTTCGGTTAGCATTCTCTATTGGGATAAAGAAATTTGTTATTTGTTAATTATCTCTGTGAAATTGTGCAAGGAACATGAAAAAAGTTTCTTAATCAAGTTGAAATGCACTTTTGCAGACTAGAAGTACCATAGTGGATTAAAAAATATATGGAATATTGCTTTTTGGTGCATTCAGCAGACGCATGGACTATTACAAATTAATAGAAAATGTATTCCTCACATAAGCTGACTTCCCTGCGTACTTTTGCTTCCCAAACTCCTTTCATTCTCGCTTGCTCTCTCTCTTCATGGATCCTAAATCCTTGTGTTTCAGTGATGTGAGAAAAAATTTCTTCGGTTAGTTTAGATGAGGATAAGGCACCTTTCTTTAACTTCAAAAGTCTGGGGTTATTTTTCCAAAATTTTCTCCTTGAGCCCTCCACCATGCATGCAGTGTCAAGTGAGGGATACATGAAAGTTTTTTAATTAAAAGAGACACTGTGTGTTGAGGTGGTAATAAAGCTGAATTTTGCATTGTTTTGAACCCTGTGGAACTTTCACTCACCAAGACCCTTAGTTCAGTAGGAGGATGAGTTGGCACCTGTGCTTCATCTTAAGTTGGCATCTAGAAATTAGAGGATAGGAAAGGATCTTTAATTGTTTATCTTTTTTTCTCTATTGATCCCTTTTGTGGTGGGGATAGAGTTGGCATCTATGCCTTAGCTTAAGTTTTTGAACTGTTCAGGAAAAAGGAAGTTTACAAAAATCTGAAAGCTGTAGACTTTATCTAAGTTCTGGGCAATAGAAGTTAGAGTAAGTTTTATTCTTCTTCTCTCCATCCTTTTGTGGTGGAGATAGAGTTGGCATCTATGCTTCATCTTAAGTTCTGAATTAACAAAAATCTGAAAACAGTGGACCTGATCTAAGTTCTATGAGAAGATGTTCTGTATTCTTTGGGGGCAACTAGAATTTAAAACAATTTGTTGTTAAGTAGTTCGAGATAATTTTCAATATCTATTTAAATATGTAGTAGTCGAATGCTATTTTAAAGAAATGGTTACACTCATGTTACCATATTTCTGGTGAGTAACTAACTCTATAATTCTCTTTACATTGCCAATTAACTTCTGCACTTGTTTGCCATTTGTTCTCTCTTGCCTGTGTTAGACAGTGGATCCTTCTCCAAGTTGTTCATTGGGTGCAAGCAAGGACTTGAATGTTAATCCCTCACCCAATGGTATGAAACTAATATACCAGTTAGCTACATAGTCTTGTGACTCTTGTCATGTCAAATTGCTTGTTATTTTGGGCAGCTCTAGACAACCATCTCAGAATCTCACTTTATTTCATTTTAGGTTCAAAATCACAAAAGGTTCCTGTAAATAAAATGGTAAGAACTGATGCACTGAATCCAGCTGGAAGGTTGCATGCCTACTTTGAGGCCAAGCCTCTTCACCATCTTGAAAAGAATTCTGCCTTGAGTGCTGTGAGGTACGATTCTTATTAGTACATGCATACAATCTTGTATAAAAATAATGTATTCAGGAAACACCTGCAAATTGCCTTTCTTGTATTTATCTGGATATTTAGTGCATGATAGTTATCTGAAACATGAAACTCCTATAATAAATGATTTGGGTTTGTATTCAATATTTGTTAGAGTTGTCGAGAATTTTTCCTAGGTTCTGAGATAGTTGACTACAATTATTTATTTATTTTATTATGTGACTATAATCTTATTATTGGGGTTAGGTGAAAAGCAAGTACTGATTGTGTGCAAGGAAAAATAAAGCATGGTTAACATTTGTAGTTTAGGTATTGTAGTTACTATTTTGTACTAGATCAGTCATAGTATTTCAGGCTATATATGCCTTAGTTCAGCAAAGAGAAGTAGTTCTAGCGTGCTTTGCTAGAACCCAGTTTCTGTTTTTTTTTTGTGTGTGTGTGTGTTTCTGTCTTCCATCTTCAAAAGTTGTGCTTTTGTCTGTTAATAACAAATCAAACTATTGAAGTAAACCCATAGATTGGCAGGTTGAACCGAAAATTTGTCTGCTTAGCATTTTTTTGAGGGAGGCATTTTAACATTTATTTGCTGAATTACGAATGAACTATTAGTGGTTAAAGTGCCAAGTGCTGGAATTTAGATTTATACTTAGTTGAACTTGGAAAAGTTGTAGATGAATGAGATAATGAAATGGTGGTACTAGTGGTTCTGGTAATGGTGGTAGGCTGGTAGCAGCAGTAGGAATTGCTGTGATGAAAAGTCAGTGCTGGGATGTTCAAAATGGTAATTGTAATGGCAAGGTCAATAACTCATTATCATATTGTTACGTAAAAGATTATGTAATAATTTACAAGAACTGATGCTAGTGTAATGCATTAATCACAAGTCTTTTAGCAAATGAAACCAAGGTTGATTTTTATAAAATTGAGTGCTGAATTGTCCATATTGTTAGTTGTATTCAAGACACTAAGAGTTGAAATTTTTAATGTGCTAAATAACATTAAAAGCTGAAAACTGTGACTTTAGAGCTTAACTCCATTCTAAAACATCAAAACACTAACGTTAGTTATTATGCTAATCAACTTTATAAGTGTTTTTACCAATATCATACAGTAGAATGTAGGCAGTCTATTAAATTAGTAGGTTAGTTTGGAGATAAAATTGTCCGACACTAGTGGATTAGGAGTGTGTGTAACACATTGTTAATAAAAGTGAATTTGTGTAAAGACATTAAGAAAAATCATTAAAATGAAGAGCTAAAATCACGTGCCCTGTGTTAATGTGCACAACCATAGTTATTAAAGGCGAAAGGCGCATTGCTCTTGGAGCCTAGGCGCAAGGTGCACGCCTGAGTGACGTGAGGCGCAAAAGAGAAGAAAATTAAAAAATTATAGAAACAATTTCAATTTGGCATGAATAAGATGTTTATATGGGTTGCTTATATATACAAATCAATGCTAGAGATCTGTAAATGAAGAAACAATTAAAAAATTGCCAAAAAACAGCTGAAAGTAAAACATTACACCTTGCACAAGGTGCACACCTCATTAACAGCGCCTGCCTTTTAATGTTTGAGGTGCTAGGGTTTGGGCCTGGTGAACCTTGTGCCTTAGGCACGCCTTTAACAACTATGTGCAAAATTCAAAATTAAACTTTGCTTGGTTTGTTTTAGATGGAAACCATTATTCTTTAAATTCATTTTTTGTTTCTTTTATTTCTGCATTATAATAACCAATATAAGGGGTGTCATTTACCCAACGGAAGGTAAAGGTGGCACGCACATGAAAAAAAATTAAGCAGGCTTTGTAATATGCTTTGCAAATCTTACAATGAACAAATGGGTGACCAATTGTATCTACAAGCATGCTGTACGATGGGATATTGCCCTAGAGAATGCCCTTTCTTTACAAAATTTTTAGAAGCATGTATGCACCATAGTGGAATGGGTGAACTACTAATTTTTGCAGTTCATGATACCCAAAAGGGCTGGTAGAATATCATGTCTCTTTCTTTTCCTGTATTGGATATAAGGTAGGTGGCAAGATTAATTATTGGAAGACCATTGGTTTGAACCTGAATTCATATTTTAAAATTTATTTGCATAATGTTGTATTTTTTTCCCCTTTTTATCATTGAAGTAGCAATCCCTTCCCCCAGACATTTTATCTTTTAAAAATCTCAAAATCAAAGAAAGCTTAGAGAGGACACAACTTACCTTCCAATTTTTTTGTTGAACTCTCTTCATTTCTTTCCAGTGGAGGAGAACGGGATTTGGTTCTTGGATTCTTCTTCTTTAAAATCCTTGTTTTCTCATCTTATTTTCCTTTCTCATGCCTCTGTTTTCTTGCAGCTAATAATTTACAAAACTTATGTTGCCGCTGGGGTTTAGGGCTTTTGTTTGGTCTCCAATTCTTACCAATGTGAATTTCAATTACTTGTTGGGAAAAAGAGGGCCTAATAGGATATTATCACATGATTGATGTGCCATTTTTTGTAATTGTATTGAAACTCATTCTCATTTTTTAGTTCATTGTGAAGTAGCTTGGCAATTTTGAATTTCCTTTTAGAGCCTTGTCGAGGAGAATTTTATTACTTTAAAGTCTTTAGAAGCTTCTGTTAGTTTGAAAGTTTTGATGGCAGAAGATGCTCACATATCTTAGAACTGTAGTTTTTTTTTTGTCCCTTTAGACTAAGGGTATTCGAGTGAAACAAATTGCTAACATTTCAAAAATAAGATCTTCTTCTTTAATCTATTATGGAAGAAGGACGAGCTGTCAGTCCTAGATTCTTGGTCAGCTTCATGTTTGAGGGGCTTTCTAGGAGTTTTTAAAAGTTTTGAAGCTTGAATGGAGAGCTAGTTTTTAGTTTTGCCAATTTTTTTTTTTTCCATTTAGTTAAAGGAGATTGCTATCCTTTTTCTTTAGATTTCCTGTTATTTTCTCCAGTAACGGGTCTTATTTACTATAATAAGAATTGGGAAAAAAGCGTTAAGCATACAAATGTTCAAAGCTTTGCCACGAAGCAGATATGTAAATCATTTGTTATGATTGTTTGTTCAACCCCAAATTTAACTCCAAATCCAAGTAAAGCCATTCCATAACTTCTGTATATTAATTTTTATCAAACTCCAGGCCAAAGTCTCAATTAGAGGAATAAAAAGCAAAATCTCTTGATTGTTTTATTTTGTTAGGTAATGTTGACAGGAGTGGTTCAAAGTGGGATGGGGTCATTTAATATTTTTTCACATTGGGATTTTTTTTTCTTGTAAAGTTGGGATTTTTCTTTCCCTTTCCCTTCTTTATTGAATATGGTAAATATTTAGAAATTGATATTTTTCTTTTTCCCTTTAAATTTATTGAGCTTATGTGTAGTCTGTTATTACACTCACATGATTTGTAAAACTATAGGTCTTCAGTTAGGCAAAGAAGGAATCCTAAGGAAATTGCAGATCTTACAAGCATTCAAGAGCTTATTGATGATATTGATTGCAACTGTCATTCTGGTATTTCTGACCAAAAATGTCTTATGGTTTGATTATAGTCCTTACTTGGAGTCAAATATTTATCAGTAATTCCCCCTGAATTCTGTTTATGTAGGTCTGCTGGAGATTGTACGGCAGTGCACCTATATTGGAATGGCAGATGATAGCTTTGCATTGCTTCAGCATAATACTCATCTGTATCTTTCAGATGTAGTGAAATTGAGGTAATATTATCTTCGTATTCCCTTTCACATGTTCATTTTTGTGTGTGACTTAGTGCTCGACCATATTTATGTGAAAGGGAGAAATGAAATAAATTTATTGTGTCTGTATACACACAGTTACATGCATATTTGTTTCTACTATTCCATATTGCAAATCAATAGCCTCTTTTTTTCGTTTCGCTTTCTCTGGTTTTGAGGAATTAACAATAACCATTGTTTTTATTGCTGATTGTTTAATTTATTCATACGAACACTAGTGCACTTCACATCACACATCTTTTTCTTATCCTTTTGTTTGGTTCATTGGTGGCCCATGTCTCAAAGTGCAATTAGGGTCTAGCAACCTTTATGCCATAAGATGTGGGCCAAGCTACCCAGGGATTTGGTTCCACACAATTGAGTGACTACTTGTGTTTCTATGCATTTACAGCAAAGAGCTTATGTACCAGCAAGTGTTACGCCGGTTTGCACATTTTAATGCCATACAACTAAGTGATCCAGCCCCCTTGCCAGAACTCATTATGTTGGCCTTAAAAGAGGATGACTTGGATCCAGAATCGAATGAAAATGATGATCTGAAAGAGAAGATTGCGGAAGTACCTTCTATTCTTTAGTGTTATTTATTTATTTATTTTTTTACCAAGTGTCCTGGACCATAAAAGAATCCAATCTGATAACACAGCAGTAGTTTCTCACTTACTGGGTTTAGAAGAAAAGATCCATGTATGCTGCTCAGCATGATTTTGCTTGCATTCAATTGAGCTGGGATTTGATAGTGGCATCATTAGAATTCACTGTCTTTGCCAATTTGACTGAAATACATACAATCATAAAATTCTTTGCTCATGGTATTAATAGTTTTTTAAAAGAGATTAAGCATAATAAAATTTCAATTGATCTTTCTCTCAATTATTGAATTAACCACTTTATAGAGAACAGTGAAAATTAAAATGATGATTCACATATAGTATTAATTGTTGTGTACAGATGAAGTGGATCATGGTTCTAGTGGAAGTAATTTAGAGGAGTAGGATAAAGATGAAGAAATCGAGGGCTTTAACTTTTGAGGGCTTTAACTTCTAAACTTTTATTTATGAATTTGGATGTTTGCAGTCAATCACTTGTCCTTATATAAATTGAAAACATTACATCATTTTTCAGTAATTTTCATAAATATGCATGCCAAGCATCCCTGAGGTGCGCACTTTTATAGTATCTAGACTTTAGGTGTTTTCTGCACCTCAATTCTGCTAGCAAGCTTGCATATTTGACAACCTTGATTGCCATGCATTTTAATCATATTGATGGAATGAGTTTGACGTTATTGACGATATGCATATCCCTTGTGCTATTGTTTTTTGTTGCCTTTCTTCACTGAATTTCACAAATATAAGATAAAGGTGCACTTTTTTTTGACAATGTCCTAATGCTATTGGATGATGAATGTTTCAAATTTAGCATGGTTAAATGTTTAGAATTGGTTTAGTTGCTAGGAATTTTTGCATTGTTATTGTGTCTTACATTCTCCTTCAATTTTCTTCAGATGAATACTGAACTACTTAAGGAAAAGGCTGAAATGCTAGAGGAATACTTGGGCATTTGTATTGACTCGCATGGAAATTTGACTAGGCTGCCTGTGATACTTGACCAGTACACGCCTGACATGGATCGGATTCCTGAATTTCTACTTTGTTTGGGCAATGATGTAAGTTCCAGATTTTTGCTTTGACATCTTGCTTTATGCTGGGTTGATGTTCTGGACCATATTATACTGACACCTGGGATTTGAAAGACATTGCCTATTGGAAACAATATTTCTTTGGTTCTCATTTTGCAGTCGTTTTGTTGTTTTCTTTCCTCTGTGTTCAATGTTTATTTATAATGCATGATAAGCATCACAAACATGTCGTGATTTTATATATATATATATATATATATATATATATTTCATTCATTCATTCATCTCCAAGATTTAAAAAAAAAAAAGAACTTTCAGCTCCTTTTGCATGCCTAAATTTAGAGATTTCATTTGGATTTATTTACTGGAGAATTTCTTTATGAATTAGTATCCATATTAAAATTGTTACAGTAAACATGGATGTTTAGATATGTCATGCTACTTCTACAAGTCAAATGCTTGCAATTTTCTGAAGTGGGAGGAAAATGCCTGTTATAGATGTACTCCTATTGGCCCCTGGTTATTAGTTATATAGCATTTGATAAAACCTCTCTCATATGTAGTATCTGAAACAGTACTCACAAAATGTCCAGAATATGAGTTCATGAACAGGTAATCATTTCTTTGTTGGTCTTTTGAATATTAGGTTGATTGGGATGATGAGAAGAACTGCTTTCAAGCAATTGCAGCTGCTATTGGAAACTTTTATGCTATGCATCCCCCTCTATTGCCCAATCCATCAGGTGATGGTCTACAATTTTACAGAAGGAAGAAACCGTCAAATAATCCTGAAGATGAAGAAGCGACCTATGTTATAGGTACGTCTGCTGTTGGGAATTCTATGAATTGGTCTTGTATTTGTCTCATTTGGCACTTGAATAATATCTTACTTCATTTCTTTATTTTATCTCTATCTTTGTCATACGGTCTCTTTTAAGAGTTAAGTTTGGACTAAGTAGGAGTCTTAACTTCTCTTGTCAAGTTATAATAGTAGCTGGTCATCATTTAATTGATGGTGGCAAAATGCATAGAGTTTTGTGTGAATTAAGCCTATGTTCTCCTAAATATCCTGCATCCACTGCTAAAACATTAAGTTCTTCAATAAAGAAGTTAACAGAACATCCCCAACCATTTGAGTTTCAATTGATTTCATTGATGCTCTATGGTTTTGGCTTTTTCCTCTGGAGATGCTGTTCTATCTTGAACTCAGCCAGCCACATCAGTCTTCTGTAAAATGTTGGACCATGTGAGGTGGCAGTGAGAATGCTGAACAAAGATGTTATCTTGAATAACTGGTGATGTTGATGACATAAATGTTATTGGTACATCTGTCATTTTTTCACATTTTGCCATCTTTTTCTACACTTCCCAAGTATGCAGCTCCTGATTACTGTACTTGCAGAAAAGAATTTGGATTCAAACTATGAAAAATGTATCTATAATTAAAGAAAGAAAAGGTGGATTTAGAATGCTCATTAAACGTCTTATGATGCCTTTCTATTTTGTTTCCCATTGAGGAATTTATTATTTATATTTTGCACACGTAGACTCCTTTTGTTGCATTGTTCTCCTTCACCAGACAATATATTTTACCCATTTTTTCCATGAAATTTTAATTATTCTCAGCATTCACAGATGATGCTTCAGTTGAGGATGAAATTGAGCATGAACTGCTCTCTGAGGCAGAGACTGCTTGGGCTCAACGTGAATGGTCAATTCAACATGTCTTGTTTCCTTCCATGAGACTGTTCCTCAAGCCGCCAAGTTCAATGGCTACAAATGGGACTTTTGTTCAGGTACATAGTAGTTCTATCAATTTTTTGAAACACTGAATTGAGTTCTATAAAAGTTGTGAATGTATCCTGGTTTGTTGGATTGGGTATAGGTGTTCCTGGGTGTCTTATAGCATGTTCGAATTGGATAAGTTTGGTATGTCTTATTTTGTTCATTGTGCCAAGATCCATGCATTTCTACTAAATAAGCACCTAGATTGCAGACAGTGAGGTATGGCTGACAGGCCTGCTAGTCTTTGTGGAAATCATCATAAAATCAAGTGTTTGATTACTGAGTCTATACATGCTCGGAGGCATTTAACTTTTTAGGTGCAAGACTTGCATTCTGCTGTCACTCACTATTAGTTTTATGTTAGTGAATTCTTTTTGTGAACGTACCGACAACATGATTAATCATACCCATAAGGCTGATTCCTGAATGTTACTATCTGCAGGTAGCTTCACTGGAAAAGCTTTACAGGATTTTCGAGCGATGCTAACTGAGAATGATAGTCCTTGGAAAGAACTGTACAAGTTCCTTCATTTTGTACTAAAAAAATAGCGGGGAATGTATGTAGTCTGATTTTTTTGGCCTTCACTTTCTGGCTGCCTTTTTCATTGTGTATATGGCTCTATGCCGTGCAAGGAAAGAACCCCTGGTGTAGATGATTTTGGGTGCCACCTTTGAATTAACCATTCTAATTCTATTAGCATATAGCATTTTGGAAAATTCCAAAGCTAAATTTTGCACTGCACCGCTCTACACTACAAATGAATCCAAACTGCTTTTAGTTTTGAAAAAAAAATATACCCATGTATTGTTTTTTGTATAGATTAAAAAAAAAAAGTTACTTTACCTGAAAATAGTTCAAAAAGAATTTTGGTCTAATAATCCCAAAAAAATCGAACTTTTTGTTTTGTATTTTTTTAAATAATCTAAATCAAATTTTACTTTTAGTTTCAAATCTAATTAATACTGCATTTTTTATATTAGCAATAGCTGTAATATTTGAAATAACATATTAAATTTTAAAGTATTCAGAATATAAGCACTATAATCTATCCATAAATTATAAGCTTATAAGCTTTCTATTCTCCAATAATTCCCTCCTATGGTTGATGATTACTAGAATTTCCTCGCACATTGTTTTCAGTCCCTTGCACGCTTTGCTAAAATCTGTACCAGAAAAATTTCCGGGCAGAGAAAATATGTCAGCAGCAACAATAATGAAGAGATCTTTACAACGTTCTTTTTAATTTAACATGCATGAGATATTTGATACCCAATATAAAAGCCAGTGCAAATGTAAATATTTTGACAAGTGGAAACTCCACTTCTTTGTATGGAGATCAATCTGCTAAGTGTTCTCTAACCATCCAATCCATTAGAGATATGTAACTTGTTTAATGCATCTAATCGAGACTGAGCCATTGCCCAAACTCCAAACAAGTTATCCAAAATGTAGCAGCCGTAGCAAAGGATATAAGAATACTACTGAAAGGGCAAATTACAAAACAATTCATGAACTTTAGCGCTTTTGACAAATTTGATATGTCTTTTTAATTTTGGCAATATCATTCATCAACTTTTTAATTTTTACAATTTAAATTACCGACAAAAAATTAGGCAAAATTTTACTGATATGGTAATCAGAATAATCTGAATGGTCCATGTAGACGCCATGTCAAAACACATCATTTTAATTATTTGTAAATAAATTCATGACATTTCACTTATTTTGCAATTTAATCACGAACTATTAATTATTTAGACAAATCAATATGTAAATTTTTTTTATTTTTTAATTGATATATGTAAAACAAATATTTAAGTTATTAGAATTCAAAATTAAGTTTTCCAATTAAACAAATTATAAATTTTATTGCTTATTTTTACATAATGAAAATTTAATTGATACATTCAAATTGATATATATTTAGTTACTTTATGTTAAATTATTATTTAGAAATATTTAAAATATTAAAATTAAACTATTTTCAAAATAGTAATTTAACTCAAAGTAAATATTTAAAATATTTAAATATTTAATTTAATCAAATTGATATTTTATTAATTATTTAATTAAATTATACATGCAATAATTTTATGATTTATATGTTTTTATTGAAATCAAATCTTACTTTTTCCTTTCATAGATGAATTTATAGTAATTAATTAATATTTTATTTTTTAATTAATAATTGTATTATTATATTTTAAATGAATAAATTGTAATTTTTTTTAAAAAAATATTTCTTATTTACAGTTTTATATAATAATATAAATATTTAAAATATTTAAATCAAATTATTTTTGAAATAATAATTTAACGCAAACTAATTAAAAATAGGTACATATCAATTTGAATATATTGATTAAATTTTCATTATTTAAAAATAAGTAATAAAAATAATAATTTTTAGTTAAAAATAATTTTGTATTCTCATTACTTAAATATTCATTTTACATGTATCAATTGAAAAAATATAAATTGAACCAAAAAAAATTACATATTAATTTGTCAAAATAATTCATAGGTCATGATAAAATTGCAACCAAAAAAAAAAAAGTGAAAGCTTGTGTATTTTTTTTTGCAAACAATCAAAATGATATGTTTTGACATGGCGTCTATATAGACCACTTAGATTATTCCGGCTACCACGTCAGTAATATTTGGCCGGTTTTTTTTTGTCAGTGATTTGAATTGTAAAAATTAAAAAGTTGAGGAATAATGTTGCCAAAATTTAAAAAAATATGTTATATTTGTTAAAAATGTTAAAGCTCATGAATTTATATATATATATATATATATATATATATATATATATATATATATATAATTTGCCCCTACTTAAATTAGCATAGATTGGGATCAAGAGGAGAAAGAGGTTCGCCATTGAATTTCTCTTATGCTAACTTTCTTCGTTTGGTTTGTTTCCATAGTTTGAGTTCGTATGAACTTCAAATGTTTTTCAAAACTTGATAGTGTTGTTTTCTACAAGGTTTATCGGACCTCTCATGCTAATTTTTGCATATTATATATGCATATGTTTTTCATTTTAGTTGTTTTTGCATATTATATATGCACATGTTTTTAATTTTAGTTGAATATAAATTAAGAAGTATATGCATATGATTTTTATTTTATTTTGAATTAATACAAATTAAAAATAATATATTAGCCTATAATTCTATTTAAACTTTACTATAAATTTTTAAGGTATTGGAGTTAATTAAATTAAATTAAACTATTTTTGCTAGAATTATATTGAAACAAAAAAGCAAAATGCTTTCGGTATAATTATAGTTTTTTAAGAATTTACTTTGAGTGAGAAAAGCTCAGGATAGTACATGTGTTTATACTGGAGGAATAACTTTGTAATCATCACAGCAGGAATCATAATTTGTACTGAATCATCAAGGCAGGAATCCTAACCAAAAGCATATAGTGACAAGTCAGAGAAATTTCAGAGGATGAATCAATTCTAAGAGGAGTAATCAACTCTTGTTTTGGAGTTACAGGAAACAATCTTTCAATTCTTGTTTTACATTGTGTTTGGAATGAGAGAAAAGTGAGGAAAGAAAATAGGGAGGAAAATATGAAGGAAAATAATGTTATTTTTCTTTCCTTATTTTTCTCTTTTGTGTTTGGATTTGAAGGAAAATAATATAGAGAGAAAGGAAAATAAAAGTACTTTTTTTATTGGAAAAATAAAATGTTTAAAAAAAGAGTAATTTGTATATTATATATTTACTATTATGCCCACATACTAAAAGAAGGTAGTTAGAAAAAAAATTGTAAAATAAGGGTAAAAATATCAAATAACATGCATAGTATAATTTTCCTCCCTTTGTTTTCTATTTTCTCTCCAAATTGGAGAGACAACAAGTGAAGGAAAATAAAACCAACTTTCCTTCCTCCCCCCATTTTTCTCACCCATTCCAAACAAGGTAAAGTAGAATCATTCCCTTATTTTCCTCACTTATTTTCCATCCTCCCCACTTTCCTCCCATTCCACCCATTCAGGAACATCTCAAATGGCTTCACTCAATGTTTATAAAATTTGAAAATGACTTAAATGCTACTTAATTTTGTTACCAATACACTTTGGTCCCTTTTTTATAACCATAATCTTTAAATTTTGTAATAAGAACAAATAAATAACCTTCACTAATTCTAAATTATGATATACCTAAAAAAATTATAAGTAATGAGATTAAAACTTTTTTATTTTAAAATTTTAAGATATTTTTGTTTTAAAATTTGAGAAATGGAATGTACTTTTTAGTTTAAAATTTATTATAGTATAATGTCTTATTATATTCTTACCACAAATTTTTTAACTAACATAAGGATGTCACGGGGTTAATGATGATCAATTTAACAAAATAATTGATGTTGTAAAAGTAAACGAGTAAATTTAAGAAATCCATTTTAGAACTAAATCTTTAAATCCCATTTTTAAAGCCCATTGTCTTTGTTTTTTAGTCTAACAGGACATATTTTAGATATTTTACAGGTATTTTAAATTACTTTAAATAATTTATCATAATCTTTTTTTCAAACTCTTCTAGGTAGTCTCCAAAGTTAAACATATTAATCAAGAATATCAATACTAATATATACAATAAACTGGTTATTCATTATAGTGATAATTAAAAATGCTTACTTTATATTTTTATTTTTATTAATACTAATATATAATAAATTGATTTATAATTTCCAATTATTTGACTCCTAACTACTGCACTTGCACAAAAGAATTTAGCTTCAAACTATGAAGAATGAATCTGTAATTAAAGAAAGAAAGGCTGATCTAGAATGCTTATTGAATGTGTCAGCATGCCTTTTTATTTTGTTTCCCATTGATAAATTTATTATTTAATTTTGACCTTTATAGTTTACATAAGTAGACTCCTTTCCTTCACCTCATAATATATTTTACCCATATTTCCCATGAAACTTTAATTATTCTCAGCATTCACAGACGATGCTTCAGTTGAGGATGAAATTGAACATGAACTGCTCTCTCAGGCAGAGACTGTTCCTGAAACTATCAAATTCAGTGGCTAGAAATGGGACGTTTGTTCAGGTAGACAGTAGTTCTATCAATTTTTTTTGAAACACTGAATTGAGTTTCATATAAGTTGTTGTAAATGCATCCTGGTTTGTTGGGTTGGCTATAGGTGTTTCTGGTAGATGATGGTGGAATTGGAGAAGTTTGGTAGATGTGCCAATTCAGTTTCATATAGCTTCAAGCTTATTTTGTTCGTTGTGCCAAGATCCATGCATTTCTTAATTTAATTGTACTGTTAGTTGCAAACCACCGTAAATGAATTTAATACCATACTATTACTACGACTACTAGCAATAGTAGTAATAGTATTTATGTTTGAAATAGCACTAAATTTCAAATTTCTAGCCATTAATCATATGCTTATGAGCTTTTATTCTCCAATAATTCCCTTCTATGCTTGATGATTGCTAGAATTTCCTCATGCTCCCTTATAAGTTACAAGCTTTGCTAAGAGCTGTACCAGGAAAACCTAGAGCCAATGTATACATTTTGACAAGTGGACAGTCCACCTCTTTGCACGGAAATCAATCTACCTGTAAGTGTTCTTTAGCCATTCAATCCATTAGAGAAATGTAATTTTGTAATGCATTGGCCTTCAAGAAAACCATGAAGAATAAAACAATTTTACGAAGGCTATGGAAATGGTACTTCATTTATAAATAGAAAGAAATTATGAAAAGTATAAATGAGTTGCCTAGTGCCCCAAGGAGGGTAGTCTACCACAGGACCGCAGGCTTGCCATGAAAACGAGTCCTGGAAGCAGCTTTGCTAACAGTCTCATAGTGGTGCCTGGTCCAACAAATTACTTAAGACGTTATCAAGCAGCGGCATTATTAAGTACTTAAAACACATTACAAGGAAGAAATACAAGATCACTCTTATATGATCATCATATTCAAGTTCAGGTGTCACTCCTACCTCTAATGAAGTCCAACCCTGCAATCCCAAATCTTCTGTAGAATGTGTTTCAGGCCACCAACAGCAACCATGACACATTTTCTAAGCCAAGTATCCTTTTTCGATCATGAATCTCTTTGTGTGTATTCTGTATCCCACCACCATCTCCAAATGTAGTTTTGCTACAGGGCGAAGAAATTTAAGGCATACTGGAAATTGCACATTTGAACAAAGGAAAGGAAGGGGAAAAAATATAAAATATAAAAGTAGAAACCAAAATTATATTTTCAGATCCAATATAAAATTTGAAAATTAAGGTTCAACCAACATTGTTGTTCAGAAATATGCAACCTCTAAAGGTAGAATCCTGTTCATTCATCCAACATTGTTCAAGATAAAAATTCCAACCGCAAAGAAGTGACCAAATTTTAATTTGCATCATAGCAAAACTTGCATTCTGCATAATTGAGGAATTTAATGGGAGCAACGTGAGACTGCTTTTCCCCAATTATTCTTCTACATGTTAAGGCAATCCTCTTTGCCCCACAATATATTATATTACAAGAAGAGAATCAAAGAATGTCTAAGACATGTATCAATCAAAATTTTATATCCATGCCATGCCTGATTGATTATTTGAAGTTTGCAACAGTGTTAAAGGTCATTGTAGAGTGTTATAGAATGTTATAATTGTGAAGAATTTTGTCTCTACATTTCCTTGCAGTAAGTTCTAAAACTCTCCCATCCCCACTAAATATTTAATCTCCAAATAGGTAGAATTTACAATCTGGCACCAACCCACTGTTCAGCAATTAGATCACCAATCTGATCTAACCCTACGGTAATGATTCATAGCAGCAACAGCACAAATTCTTTCAACAGTGTTCTGCTATATTCTATTGCTGAGTATCGAATTGGATCATGAGATTAGTTAGCCATATCAAAATGATCCATAACTTGGGAAACCCTAATTTTGTGATGATCATCTTATGAAATTTATTCTCAGACTTACAACTCTTTTACATATCAAATCATAAAATCTTCTATGAAATTTGTTCTCAGACCTAATATTCTGTTAGGACTCACAAGCAGTTTCCAACAGACCATACTATCAAAATAAACTCAATTAACAAAAACACACAGACACAGCATAAACATGCAGCAACTGGAATGTGATGAGCTGTCAACGATCCCTTCACTGTCAATCAACAAAAACAAATTGAAATATGGTTTCTGATATTCTGAACTAATATCATCATTCATCATTAAATTACTTTTACCAAACAATTTAAAGAGTAGAAATGCAGGGCAGAAAATAAATAATGACATCAGTTACCACTTATAAGACAGCACTTCTGTAAGTAAAATCAAGATTGCTGTATTCTAGAAAAAAAGCAAACTCAGCTCTTGTGCCCATAATCAATGATGCTTCATCTACCATCAATCCTGGTGTTACAGTTGACATTTAGAGGTCGATCAAATGTTTGAAATTCTCAATGAGCAAAAACAGTGTCATTTCGCCTTGGAGGTCTGTCAGGAATAGCTCCTGGCTTGAATTTTGAAGCCTCATGTTTAGCCAACTCAGGAGGTACATGACCATTGCTCTGAATAAGCATCTGCTTGAGATCATAAAATACCTCAGTGTCATGGAGAGTTAAGAATGTTGTAGCCACACCTGATTTTCCAGCACGACCTGTTCGTCCAATACGATGAGTGTACATTTCTATATTCCCAGGCATATCATAATTAATAACATGGGCTACATCAGGTATGTCTATACCACGACCAGCAACATCTGTAGCAACAAGTACAGTGTATCTCTTGGTCCTAAAGCCCTCAAGGCTAATTTCCCTTTGCTCCTGGGACTTCCCACCATGCAGAGTTGTCACACGATATCCAGCTTTATCTAGATTCTTGGCAACTGTATCTGCATTCTTTTTCGTGTTAACAAACACAATTGCTGTCTTATCTCCAAGTTCATCAAGGAATCTCTGTAACTTATGAAATTTCTCCGATTCCTTCATCATGATCACATGTTGTGATATTAAGTCCGTTGTCTTTCCAGCAGTGCCAATGTTGACTACAACAGGATTTCTTAAATACTTCCTAGCAAGACGCTCAACAGCAGGAGGCATAGTGGCACTAAACATATAAGTAGTACGATAAATCTTTTTCTCATCAAGCTCTTCATCTTCATTTTCTGGCTTTAAATTGCTCGAAGGCATAGCATCCAACACACCAACAACCTGAGGTTCAAAACCCATATCAATCATCCGATCAGCCTCATCAAGAACAACATAGTTGCACTGATTCAATACAGCATACCGCCTTTCCAGGCAATCAAGCAAACGACCTGGAGTAGCAATAACAACCTCACACCCTTGCCTAATTTTAAAACCTTGCTCCTCAATAGACTGCCCACCAACAATAGAAACCACTTTAATACCCAAATAATGAGCAAATTTAACAGTCTCATCCTCAATCTGTTGAGCTAATTCACGCGTAGGCGCCATAACAACAGCATAAGGTCCCTCAGCATCATTCTCCTCACTCATAGGAGGCAATCTAGAAATATAAGTTAACATAGGCAAAACAAAAGCAGCAGTCTTACCAGAACCAGTCTCAGCAATCCCAATAACATCGCGCTGCTGCAATCCCAATGGAATAGCCGCCATTTGAATAGGAGAAGGCTTCTTATAACCAGCCCTCTCAACAGCTTTCAACAGCTCAGAACTAAGCTTACTCTCAGCCCAACTTCTCATCGGCCGAGGAATTTTCGAACCCTTATAAGAAATATTAAAATCTTCCCTAAATATCCTCCAATCTCTCTCAGTCATTTCATCAAGCTTCTTCTCTGACCAATGTCTATCAACTCTCATATCAAAAGTATCATACATATCAGCAGCTTCCTCTTTAAGTTTCCGTGCCGCAGCCTCCTCAGGCATCTCTTCAACTCCCTCTTTTTTACGAATCTCTTCCCTCATCTCCTTCTCATTCTTAGCAGCAAGCTTCTTCTGCTCTCTCCGATCCATGCCGGCGCGAAACCCTCTACCGAAAAGCAATCGAGCCTCGTGAGGGTTCTGATATAAAGAATTCATATCTCTAGAAGTATCCTCAGTGTTCTCCCAATCGAATGAAAATCGAAACTTTTCACTAGGTTTAATTACCCTCTTTTTAGGTTTTTTAGACCCTAAATACTGCTCTTTAATCGAATCTAGTTCCTTCTCCCGCTCTCTCTCCGCTAATTTCTCCACGCGCACACGCTCTCTCGACTTCGCCTCCTCTTCCCGCTCGCGCTCACGCCGAGAGGACCGGTCGCGATCGCGGTCGCGGTCGCGATCACGGTCGCGGTCCCTTTCACGGTCACGTTCGCGATCCTTGTCGCGGTCGCGGCGGTCGGAATCGGGAGGCTTTTGAGTGGCATTAGGGTCGTTGGAGGAGGGGCGAAGCTGGGAGAGAAGCTGCTGTTGGCGGAGTTTCTGGTGTTGAGCTTGTTCTTGGCGGCGGTCGAGAGCTAATTGCTCGCGCTGGGCTTTGGTTAAGAAGAGGGGTTTCTTGGGGATGTTGCCGTTGGCAGTTGGGTCTTCGACGGAGCGTTT
Organism: Macaranga tanarius; assembly: GCA_949673435.1. NCBI lineage: Eukaryota > Viridiplantae > Streptophyta > Magnoliopsida > Malpighiales > Euphorbiaceae > Macaranga > Macaranga tanarius. Next base: position 7,618 of record CATIWO010231499.1, on the reverse strand, counting down.
CATGGCGTCGGAATTGGATGGGGAAAAAGAGAGGAGAGATCGCTTGGTTAATTGCAGGAGGGGAAAAAAGAGGGAAGTTACGAAATGATGCCTTTGGGAAGGGAAAAGAAGAAGTGTAGATGCTTCCAGAAACCCAAAGGCTGTGTTTTATGTACTGCTACTTGTTGAGAGGTGACGTTACACCATAAACAAGGAAATAAATTTTTTAAGAAAAAATTAAAAACTCAAAATTTTCAGATTTTTTTTTTTATACAAAAAAATATCTAATTTTTTTATAAATTTATATAAAGAACCAAAATTATAACCTTGACAATTTTTTTTTTCCCTCAGTCTTGCACACTGACAATTTGTTTCGGCACCCTTAAAATCAAATGAATTTTACTTTTATCTTAGTCAACTATCATATTATTAATCATTTATATATAGGTTGTTCGAGTTATAAATTTTAAAAATAAATTGAATATTCTTTTTACATTTTTTATAATTAAATATTTATTTTTAAAGAATTTTACAATCAAATCTTACAAATTACAAAAATTTAATTAAATAAAAATTATTTTGACTAATAAATAAAATAAATAATTTTTTAAAATTTATATTACTTGATTGGAAAACATACACTTTAGATTATAAGTATATAATCATATAAAATAACAACTTTTAAAACTAAGACTATTATTATAAAGAATAATAAAGACAATGGAAATAAATCATATTATTATTCACACTAGAAAACAATGTAAATAAAAATAAAATAATTGACCGAAAAGATAGAAATTCAGAATAAAAAGTTTGCTTATTTATATGCCATATATAGTTTTTATATCAAATTCATATATTACAAATATTCACATAAACATTAGAGTTGATTATAAAATTTTGAAATCATAAAAATTATTAAAAAAATCCAATTTAATTTAATTTAATTAAAAAATATTTTCAAAATATTAACTTCCTACTATAGTTAACGGTCCAAATTAACTCAATCCCATTTATTTCGTTAAAAAAAATTGGTGGCAAATCATCTTTGTAACTAAACTACCAACCGCCAAATGTTATCCGCATATCCCACGCAGCAAAGCTTCATAGCATTCAACTGAGCATTAGCCACTCATCGCTGCTGCTTACTGCTCTTCAACAATTCTTTTTCAATGAGTTGTGGAGCAAGTTTTAGTCTGTCAAGTCGTGCAACAGCAGCCACTACCATCGCATTCCATTTACTTGACCGTAATAAATGCTCCACCCGAATCCTACACCCATTTTTACAGCTGAATTTCTGTGGAAATGGATATGGAAGTCATCAACTTAGTTACACTACTAAACGGCGCTGCTTTTCTCTGAATGCTTCCTCCCTCGAGCTTCCTCTTCTTCCTTTTAACCCCTCCGAGGTCTCTGCTCTGCCTTTAATGGTTTCCTTTTGTTTCTTTCTTTGTTAAAGAACGTGATTTTGAAATTGTGACAGGTTCTAGTTCCAACTGAGAGCAAGACACTGCATTTATATGAAGCTAGATATCTTGGTTTGCTGGAGGAGGTACTTGATGTTTTATCCATTGTATTTTTGTTTAGTAAGCTGAGCTCTTGACCCATGTGTCCATCTTCGAGTTTTCTTGAATTAATACTTAGTTAAGAGTTCAGTGACATTTGTTTAATTGGGTCCTTGTAGAATTATGACCCATGTGGCGAAAAGTTCGTATTTTTCGTTATCATGGTTCTGATATGCGTCTGTTGGGTTTGTTTTCTTGGTTACAACTTTGTTGGGTTTTCAATTCAATAAGTTTGGACTATTTTAATGTCTTGTATGATTAATAGGATAGCTGTAGGCATTTGTTGAAATTTTGGAACATATATTTTTGCTATCAGGAGTTTTTAATAGATATCTATATAATTATAGCAGATGCCCAAATATTAGCTATGCGTCCAAAAAAGCATTTCAGTCTGATGGATATGGAGCTGTTTGCTTTCTAAAGTGACTCATTACTGTCCAAAAAAGCATTTCAGTCTGATGGATATGGAGCTGTTTGCTTTCTAAAGTGACTCATTACTGTATTGGATTTGGAGATTTTTCTATCCAAATAGACCCGTAATCATGTCCTCATTTATCTTCATTTATATTCATTTTCGTGATGAGTCCTAATTTCTCATCCTTATGTGCCTAATACTTGTTATCTCCAACTTATTTTTGTTTGATTGAAATGGTTAGATTCTGTATCTTGTATTAATGTAACCTACCTAATATTTGTTCGATAAATCCTTCTGTTCTGAATATAGTTCATTTCTTACAATAAGAATTTTTTACTTGCTTCAGCAGCTTATCTCTTTTCTTCGATATTGCAGTCTTTATTGAGAAAGCAAAAGTTGTTTGTGCATTTTGTTCTGGATCCCATTCTCATTAGCAGTTCAGGAACAGAACCATCATTTGAAGCTAAATATGCCTGCTTGGTTATTGTAGAAAATGTAAGTTTCTTGACATTTTGGGAGCATATACAACTCAAAAACCTCAATATACTTCTTTAAACTGAAATTAGATTTTAGTGCTCTGCAGGTTGAGCGTTTAGATGTTGGAGCATTGGTCTCCATAAGGGGAATTGGCCGCGTCCAGATTATGAAATTTTTGCAGGTGAGCAAACTGTAAATAACTCTAAAACATAAAAGTGAAATTAAATTAGACATTATAGCATCATTCAAAACAAAGCATCGTTTTTCACAGCCAGGAGATCATTGATTTTAGTTTCTGCAAAGAGTTGTATGCATTAGTATCTCTGTTTCTTTTTCCCCTTGGTGTTCCTTCGCTTTATTTCTCTGTGAGAAAAATAGTAGGTAGACTTGATTTTTGCAGTCGACTAATGCATGCCTGCTGTAATGTTGAAAGACTTCTATTGTTATGGGGAAAGACCATAAGATTGAGGAGGAGGTGATGAGTGAATTGTCTCGAGTATATTAAGCATTTTCCAAGTTATGAACATGTTACCACTTTCTGCTCTCTTTCCCCTTGACATTCTTCGTTTCTTTTACCTCTTTGAATGCCATTTTATATGTGTCTCTTGCTATGTTCTTCTATTCAGCTTCTGAAAGTTAACGAACTAATTGTTTCCAATTTCAAGTTGCAGTCAGATCCTTATTTGATAGGTGAAGTCATACCGACGCAGGACCAGGTTCTTGATGAAACAAATAGATTGTCCTCCAAAGTTAAAGCAGTGAAAGAAGCTCTTTACAGTTTGAATAGCTTGGAAATTAAATTGAAGGTAATAATTCTTTCTCTGCGTATATTATATATATATGTTGCTCACACGAGTCTTTAACTCTGAATCTGTACTTGTACATGTATGCATATGTAAGAGCATGTGCTCTACCTTCCTGTGAACTGTTCCTTTTCGTTTTCATCAAGTGATTTCTGATGCATTACATTTAGTTTAAGCAAAAGTATGATTACAAGAAAACAACAGGGAAAAAGATTGTATTCGTCATTTCCTTTTCACAGGCTTTATACTATCAAGGTAGCTAACCAGGACGTTTGCAAAAGAGACAAAGATAAACATGTTTGTGGAAAGGTGACATAAAACTTTTATGCCGTCATTTTTTCTAACATTCTGGGTATGAATAACAATTATGGTTACAGAATAATTAAGATGGTACTTGACCAACTATGAGATATACGAGAGTATTTTGGCGGTTTCTGATAGTCTGAATAAGGAACATCAAAATCATGGGAAAGCATCAGTAAGCTATATCCTTGAAAGTTATTTGCATATTCTAGTCAGTCAATTATCTGCTAAGGGATTACCATCTAAGATTTCACACATTCAAGTCTCACATGTTTAAAGACCATATGAGAGCTAGCATTAGTGTAAGGTTATTGCAAACAAGTTTGAACTCATTTAGATATTTACTAGAATTTGCTCAAGTTAAACTTCAGTCCTTGAAAATGTTGATATCAGATATAGGTTCAGTTTTGTTTTTCTTTGAAAATTACATGATATAATGTTGCACTTGCTGCTTCTTCATCCACATTTGATGATAACTTCATGAATTGCATTGCATTTTCAATTTCAGTCTTGTAGTTATTCATACATCGTATCATAGAATCAAACCATACAATACATGGACCTATTATTTTGTGTTACTAGTTTTTCCTATAGAACTATGTGGTTGACTGCTGGTGTCTACAAAGAATTTTTATTATCTATTCATCATGTAATCTAAGAACTACTGCGTACTGGTCTATGAAGCAAATATAATGCTCCAAATATTTTCTACAGAAGCGGGAAAGGCTTTGCATGATTAGGAAGCTTGTCTAAAAAAATGACTGAATCTCTCATGCATATACATTTGCAGAGCCCCAGTTGAATTTATTTAATCTGACACCACTGCACCCCTTTTGCACTGTCCTTCCATATATCTAGAAGAAAAATACTGCATAAAAGGTACTGTCTTTCCAATATTGCTTGATACTGAATATAAGATTATTGTCCTTCCTGTACTGCTTTTTTGGGTGGCAAAAAAGGTCAGAGATGAGAAGAAATGGCACCAGGAGTTCCAGAAAAAGGAAATAGCCTTCTACCAATTAGTTGTTGGCTTGTTGCTAGTTCTGGGCTACTTAAAGGGAGACCCAGATGAAGTGGTAGAAATCTATTATATTTTTGTGCAACGAACAGAATAAGTAGTTAACATCTTGTTGCATCCATATTTCATACAAATTTGCTCTTGGACAGGCAAAACTGGGGTGCATTGGTTGAGCAATAGGATATTCCCGATTGATATAATGTGGGTGATACTGAATTGCCAATAAGAAAATATTGGTGAAAGTCAAAATGAAAGTTGTGCTAACTTCTTGGTAATGTCATTGGTATGGTTGTTGAGAGTTGCTTGTGGTAAAATGGCCAGCTGGGAGAAGCATTAAAAGTGGATTTCTTTGAAATAATTCTTCTACTTGTTTCTGAAAGATGGTCTTATTATTCATGCTACAACCTCAACAACTCGTATAGAGGACATGACATTTGAGCTGAAGAATGGATCAGCTGTTTATGCTAAAATTATGGATCAAAATAATGCCTTAGTTACATACTATTTTACTGATTTTAAACTGGCATATCGCTTCACCTTTTTCTGTTTATTCTTTGTCTTGTGTTAACAGGCTCCAAAAGAGGAACTGTTGCAGACTCGTATTGCGAACTCTCTTACATGGGCTGAAACTGAGACTTCCTTGGAATGTGACAAAGCTTTCATTCCATCTCTGGCAGAGCGAATATCCTTTGCAGCACTCCAACCTATTTCAGGTAAATATCTCTCAAATATGTAGTAGTTGAGTGGGGAATCCATTAATAGAATATTAGATGAGTGTCACATCATCAATGCAATCCATGGGATTGACGGCTGGGACCTTTTTCAACAGTATGACTTTCTGTGGAAACATATTTGCTTTCTTATTCTTTTACCACTGCCGGTAGCTAGCATTTGAGTAAGCAAATAGTCTTCAGCAAATCACTTTGAGTGGCTTGGAAACAAGTTTGTGATTTGGTTTTTTCTCTGCATGACAGTAGAACAAGATATCATCAGCATGTCTTTGACTTTTGAACATTGCAAAATAAAGGAAATCATAATGATAGGCTAGCTATAAATGAGAAATGGTGGTCACAAAATACAAGAATAGTTCAGTTCTGCAGTAGATGTTTTCAGTTTATCATGAAGAATGCCATCAATTTCCTTGGTTATTCTTAATATATATGCATAGCTCGAGTTCCACAAGCTAGAAGATGCCAATAACAAGAAGCAACAATGACGTAGCGGAAGCTTTCAAAGGATAATTATTAACGATTGTTGATTCGCGCACGAATACCAATCGAAAATCTTCTATAACCTGCAATTCTCAAATTCAGGGAATAGGCAACAAAATTCATAGAATTTTGGAATAAACAAAAATCTCAATTAATCAACAAAAACTTACTCTGAAAATAACATCAAAATCCTTAAATAGAAAACCCTAAACCTAATTGAAATAATAAAAGAAAATTACGAAAAAGTCCAAAAAACACTAAAACACGTTTTTCAAGGCCTAAACGATGGATTTTGGCCGAAAAATGCAGACCTAAGTGAGTTTTGATCCTTGGCCCGTTTCCAATGAAATTGGGCTCTGAATTTACCAAAATCCGATATTCCAAAGTTGCCCGAAATTACAAAACTGCCACTACCGCAATTTTTCATAATTTTTCATGAATGTGCATGCTTATTCATCAACGCGTCCCGCATCAAACAATGTATAATTTTATGTTTGATATTTTCTCTAATGATGGTGCTAGGAATTTTATGAACTGCTTGTGCGAAGGAAAACAAGCAGCAGCTGAACTGAATTGGATTTTTTTTGGCAGGATCTACTCAATCAGAAATGCTGAAGTTGCAGCAACTGAAGCTAAGAGCAATGGAAGTGAAAGACACACTACAAAGGCTAGATGACTCCTTACAGTTAGTTGGTGAAAACATTTCTATGGTTGCAGCCAAACTTGCTATCCAATCACTTGAAATGCGGTAGGTCTGAAAATTTTCATGGAGGTGTAGAGAGGGAGAGAAGACGTGCTCAATCATAGCTATTAACATTATACCTGTCCTTTCATGATGTATAGCTTGGTGGATTATAATTGCAGATGCCTCTTTATCATGGTGCCTGATACGATTGTATGTTGTTAAGCAAATGTTAAGAGTGAGGATAGTTACATGTAAAACCCGATCGATGAAGCTATTTTACCTACATATATATAATGCTTATTCATTTATGTTATGTTATGTCCCATTGGCCTAAAAAATTCAAACTTTTTCAACTTGTTGTAATTTTATTCTACTTTTAAAATTTTGGTAAAAATAGCCAGATTTAAAGAATCAGTAACAATTATAGTTAAATTTGACTTTGATCAAAATTGGGCGTGGAGAGACTGATGTGGCATCCTAGTGGCACTAATGATATAGAGCTTACTGCTACATCAACTAAATATTTGCATAAAAAGGCTAAATATTTTTGGGTAAATTACATTTTTCCCCCTTGAGGTTTGACCTAATCACACCTTGCCCCCTCTTGTTTGAAAATCGAACTTTTTCACCCTCCAGTTTTCATTCCTTCAAACACTTTAGTCCTTCCGATAGGATTCCGGCAAGTCTTTTATATTAAAAAAATATTTAACCTCCTCTGTTTTATAAAAACAAAATAGTTTAATCCTTTTGTTTTAATATTATAAAACAATTTAGTCACTCAAATTTTTAGTTATATTTAGGGGTGTAATCGAGTCAAGTCTACTTACGAGATACTCGGGATCGACTAAAAAAAATTTGAATTTGACTCGATTATTATCGAGTCGAGCTTGAGCTACTTGAGTAGGCTGTCGAGTCGAGCTCGAGCTCATTAATACTTGACTCGATAGGCTCGCGAGCTTAATCGAGTTTAATAAAGTTTAATCGAGTTTAATCCAGCCTAATCGAGCTTATACATATTTACCTTTTTATCCTTTTATTTTAATATAATTACAAAAATATCTTATCAAATCGAGTCGTGTCTAGTGGAGTCTGAGTACAAGAATTATTTAATCGAGTCGAGCTCGAGTTTTGAAAATGAAGTTCGATGAGTTCAAGTCGAGTT
>CATIWO010231432.1:0-14488 GCA_949673435.1 Macaranga tanarius | reverse complement strand
ATGATATATGATTATATCATTTTGATGTAAAGTAGTGTTAATATCAAGTACAATTTTAAATAAATATTATATAATACAATTAATTCAACTTTATTTAACATATTTATTAGTTAGTATTATCATTATTTTTTGTAATGAATTCTAAAGTACATTTTTTTATTTAATTATTGCTAATAAATATAAATTTAATCAATAATATAAATTTCTGAATTTTCGAACTGTACCGAACTATACCGATCCGTTCTGAAAGAACCAAATCTTTATACCGAACCGTAACGAAAAATGGTACGACACAGTATCCCCGTACCGAAAAATAATACCGGTATTGAAGATTTTATTTTTAAAATTCCTAAAATATGGTACGGCACTGGAAATTTTTTTCTCCGAATTTTTCCGAACCATGCTCACCCAGTTATTCATACATATTGATAAATTCTACAGCCACTTTGAATTAAAACCATAGTTTATATTTTTTTTCTGGACATAAATATATATTTGTTATCATATTGTACTAGTTTTGCATATGAAGGAATTCTTTTCTATTTATAGAACAATTTCTTTATTTCTTTTTTATTTTTTTTAATCTTCAAATTTGAATTTCATCCTTTATTTATTCCAAAACTAATAATCACTTCAACTTTTTTTTATAATGCATATCATAATATATATTAATGATAGTAGTAAAATTTAAAAGTTTTTGTTATCAATTGAATTTTATAATATAATAATATCAATTATAATTTTTTATAAGTTCAAACAATTTGATTTTTTTATCTTTTTTATAATAAATTATTGAACTTCTTGCTGTCATTTTTTAACAAATTCAAAAATCGTAAGTAATAATTGGTATCCTATAATGTGTTATATAATCATATGCGGAACTTTTTTTTTTTTATTTTTTAAAATCAGGTATATTATTTTAAAATGAGACTTTTAAAATTAATTCATTAATTACTTGCTACTTATATTTTTTATTTGTAAAAATTATATATTTAATAAATAATTTTTTATTTATCAAAAAATTATTTATTAAATTAATAATAGAAGTATTCAAAACAAATAATTTATAATGTAACACAAAATATTTATTGAAAATATTAAAATATAACTGCGGAAAGCACAGGCAATGGACTAGTCTTATTCATAAGGCAGTAAGCGCTGGTACACATCTAAATACATAGAAAGGGCAATAACAATGAAACAAAAGGGAGAGGACATATCATCCATCGATCATAGAGCTTTGAAGGAATTATATATTTAGATTTGTATAGTACCCTTTATTTGGAGGCAGATGTGGCTGCCTCAAAACGAGCTCTAATGTATGCCACATGTTTGTCCTTTGGAGGCAAGCACTCATTCACCACATTAAGTGCATGAAGCTTTTCCATATAGTTGCATATAACTGGAAATTTCTCTTTAGTGATATTCTCTATCTGTATCGCTTCTTCTTGAACTTGGAACCAATACACTATAAAAAATGTTGCAATATCTACAAGTCCAATGCTTTCACCTCCAAAAAATTTTTTCACAGTTAGCTCATTTTCAAGAACCTTAATATGCTGGCCAATTTCTTCAAGTTTCTGCTCTTTCTCCTTCTCTGTTGCAGTCCTAAATTTGCTGGCAGTTTGCAGGATCTGCGTGACACAATTTCATTATTAATTAGTCCAAGTGACTCCTGGTGGCATCTGGGTGCATTCCAGGACTGTGAAATCTCGAATTCAAACTCTAGTCGGAGCCTATGGCACCAAAAAATAAAAATAAAAACAAACAAACAAAAGAAAAATAAATTTACCTTATCATCTACAAATTTAGCCCAGAAACGAGCTATGGCTCGATCATAAGGGTCTGCAGGTAAAATAGGATTATTTTGCCAGGTTTCTTCAATGTATTCAAGAATCACTAGTGACTCTGCTATTGCTTTTCCATTGTGAATGAGAACTGGAATTTTTTTGTGAACAGGATTGGAATTGAGAAGCAAAGAACTCTTGTTAGAAAGGTCTTCTTCTACGAATTGATATTGTATTCCTTTTAGCTTAAGTGCTAATTCTATTCTGTGACTAAATGGACTTGCCCATGTGCCAAGTAGCTTCACTTCTTCTGCCATTTGTAGACCTAATTTTGCACTTGGAGAAAAGGGTGATACAACTACTTTTCTTTTATCCATCTTTTTTATACTAAAGAATTGTACACTAGTTTCATTTTTCCTTTTTCTTGATGAGCAGGTCTGTGATATTTATTTATAGGCAATTATACATATCTCTTAAAGAAATATGAATAATGTCATCTCTCATCAAATAAAGATAAAATTTGGTGAGAGATAATTACTTATTTGTTTTGTTAACATGGGTCATTTAATATGAGGGAGAGATAATTTAGAATTTTCGCTTGGTGAGAGATGGTACTATTCATATTTCTCTAAGAGATACCGATGTTTTTTCTTTATTTATTTATTTATTTATTTATGGTCGTAAGATTCCAAATTGGTCCAAATCTTGACATTTTGGGTGTTTAGAATGTTCAACTATTAAATTTTATGTCGGTATCTTATTATTTTGTAGTGGTCATTGATGACTTCATTCCTTGGAATATTTTTTTTAAAGGAAAATTAAGTACGTCTATCCTAAATTTACAGCCAATATTATAAATTATATTTCACTTTTAAAATCTTATTAAATTATTTTTTAAAATTTTATGAATTATATTAATTTTATATTAAAAATCTAATTATATTATAAAAATTACTTTCAAATTTTTATAAAATAAATTTGACTCTTAAAATTTTTGTATGTTTTTTTTTTTACCAAATTTATATCTCCCATCAATAATATAATATCATTTGTGTTGAGGTAAAATAGAGATGATACATTTTCTTTGCAACTATGTGAGGTGACAATCCAAACCAATAATGTTGTGCCAAAAAAAAAAATTAATTTTAGGTGTCCAAAATTAGTTTCTTTTTTTTTTTAAGAGAATTACTTTTTCCCCTAAAATTTGATCTAATTTATATTCTTTTCCCAGTTTTTTTTTTTCCAATAACACTTTACACTCATTTGATCAATTTTCCGGTGATTCTCTTATGTCAGAAAACATTTAGCCCCCCTTTATTTTATAGTAATGAATAGTTTAATCTCTCGGTTTGAATCTAGTAAAACAATTTAATTTCTCAATTTTTTAATTATTTTAAATTTATAATTCTAATTTTGATTAATATATTAAATAACACCTCTATCAATATATTAAATTAAAAATTAAATTACAAATTTTCATCAATTTTATTTTATATTCACTTTTTTGCACTTAATTTAATTATTTTTCTTTTAAATAAATTTTAAAAAATGACAATTGTTAAAATAAAAAATTAAAAAAGTAAATAATTTGATTGTCAAAGTGAAATCAACCAAATTAATGAATTTATTAAAATTATAACTTAATCTTTAATTATAAATGACAGAAACAAGCGTAATATTAGAAAAATAGTTATTTTAAAAATTTTAAAATTAAAATAATTAAAAAATAAAAAATTAATTGTTTAATTTTATCAAAAAAGAGGAATTAAACTTTTTATTTTTATAAAATAGAGGGGACTAAATTTTTTTGTATAAAAAACTAACCGAAAAATTAATCAAAAAAATTAAAGTGTTGATGGAATAAAATTGAAGGATGAAAATGTTTAATTTTTAAATAATAGGGGATAGTATAAATTATTTCAAGGGTAAAGGTACATTTTTGCCCTTAATGTTTATACCAAAGAGCATATTGGCCATTGAAGATTTTCTTGGCTCATTTAGGCACAATAATTTGAAATACAAAGTATTTAAGCCCCTCAGTTAACAGAAGGCTAACTGATCATTTTCTTTTTATATTGAATTATAATTTTTGAGTAAAAAAATATCAATTAAACCCTTAAAATTCATAACTCTTTTCACTTTTACCATCTCTCTCCTCCTCTCTCACACAGCATTCCTCAACTCTAAATAGATGAAAATTTCATTACAAAAATTCAAAACAATATTCTCCTTTGATATATACCCAGTTGTTATTGCAAGAAAACACATCTTTCATCTTAACACAGCTAACTCCCTAAACGTTCCAACTCCAAATCCACGCCACCGCCACCGGCACCACCACCACCACAACATTAACGCCTTAATCTTACCCTATATAAACAACAATTCCACCTACTTCCAGCTCTTGTTGTTGCATGGACCTCTCCCATTTCTCGCCACTATCGCATCGGCCAACTGCCCAAAGCAGCCTCACTGTTAACCTAAATGTTTTTCTCTAGCGTTGAACCCAATCACATCACATTTGCAACTTTTTTTATTTGCCCGTGCCGATTTCCCCTCAGAATGAAAAATTTTTGGCTTCACGAAAACTGGGCTTGGATACATCACCCAATCACATCACCCAAAATTTTTGCCTGTGCGGATTTCCCCGAACCTTCCCATTCACGCATATGCACGAAAACTAGGCTTGGATACATGCAATGTAATGGTGAGCACTATGCTTGTTGACATGTGGGCAAAGTTTGGTCAGTTTAAACCAGCAAGATTGATCTTTGATGAACTAAATGTCAAAAATTTAATGTATTGGAACACAATGATTGATGGGTACAGGAGGAATGGAGAGATAACAAGTGCAATGGAGCTGTTCGATGAAATGCCTGATAGAGATGCTAGTTCTTGGACTGCATTCATTGATGGGTTTGTTAAAAAGGGTTATTTTTGAGTAAGAACTGAAATGGTTTAGGAATGGTTATTTTGTTAAATTGAATTATATTACTGAATTATCATAGGCAATGTTGTTCTGGGTTATAGTAGTGTAGGGGTGGTTATTTTTGGCACCAATGTTCTTCGATGCCCGACAATATATAAGCTTGCTTGCTTGCTTTATAGCTGATGTGATATTTTTTTTTTTTGTTGAGTTGTAGGTTTTTTTGCTATTATGTGGTTGCGGTAGTGAAGGGATAGTTGTTGCGGTGGTGATATTGTCATTGGTTGTAAGAGGCTGTTTAGAGGTGGAGCAGGTGGTGGCATTTATACATGAAAAAGATTCTATGAATGAAAGGAAAAAAAGTTTCGGACTCTAATTGATATTTTTATACTAAAAGTTATAATTTAAAATGTGAAGCAAACGGAATTTATTAGTCTTCTGTTAATTGAGGGGCTTAAATACTTTATTTTTAAAATTATTGTGCTTAAATGAGCCAAGAAAATCTTCAATGGCCAATATGCTCTTTGGTAAAAACATTAAGGGCAAAAATGTACCTTTACCCTTATTTCAAATGTCAAGAGGGGAAAAGTAATTTGCTCAATTTAAAATGGAGTCATTCTACTGTGCAAATGTTTGCACCGGTACAAATGAAACTATTAGCCATTAGATTAATTATCATTTAATTGTAACCATTAATATATTTTATAAGTATTGATACACCAAAATAATCAATGGTTGTAGTTAAATAAAAACTAATCTAACGGTTGTAATTTCATTTGTACTGGTTCAAACATTTGTACTATTGCAAAAACCTTTAAAATGGGTAACGACAGTTAACGCGGTGCGCAATCAAAAGATAAAAAAAATTATAAAATTATTTATTTAGCCCCTAATTTTACAGAAAGACAGAATAAATTTGAGGGGCTATTTGATAATTTTACGGGGCGTGACGTAGATATTGGTACATTACCCTTTTAAAATACTTCATTGAATTGACGCGGTAAATATTGGTAGATTTCAAGGAGGATATTGGTACCCCTGCATACCTTAAGAATTGACGTGGCAAATATTGGTACGTTCAAGGAGGATATTGGTATCTATCTCTAGGGAAGAGTAATTACTTTTTTGCCCTTTCCCTTTTTATAATTACAAATAAATAAATATATATATAAATAAATAAATAAATATAATATAATATATGAGTTTGTAAATTATAACACGATTCACCCGGTTCTTTTTTAAATTTTAAATTTTATAAATTTATTTAATTAAATAATTAATATATATATATTTTTAATTATTATATAATTTTTTATTATAAAAATATAAGGTTAAAATTTTTTTTTTTTAGAAAAAAACAAAAAAAAAAGACGGTGTGTCGCGCTTATAGATACCTATCGGTAATAGATAACAAGAGGTGAAGCATCCAAAAATGGCAGAAGAAAGAAGTGAAGTTAATGGGGATGTGGGCAAGCCCTTTTAGTCGCAGAATAGAAATAGCCTTGAAACTAAAAGGTATACACTATCAATATATAGAGGAAAACCTCTCCAACAATAGTGATTTGCTGCTCAACTATAACCCGCTTTACAAAAAGGTTCCAGTGCTCGTTCACAATGGAAAACCAATTGCAGAATCGCTCATCATTCTTGAGTACATCGATGAGACCTGGCAACAAAACCCCATCTTGCCTAAAGATCCTTACAACAGAGCCAGAGCTCATTTTTGGGCTAAAGTCATCGATGAAAAGGTAAATCAGTGACTTCATTTTGCTTCTTTTCTGGCTTCTGTTCTTAGGTTTGGCACTAACAAATGTAATATGCAGATACTGCAAACTGCAGGCAAGACTTATATGGGTAAAGGAGAGTCGCTAGAGCAACTGTTTGAACCAGTGTTTCAGGATTTGAAGTCGCTAGAGAATGAGCTAAATGGACATGATTTCTTTGGAGGTGAGAAAATTGGATATGTGGATATTGTGGCATTTGTTATTGTGCATTGGTTTCAAATAACACGTCAAGTTCTGCATAAAGAATTCATCACTGAAGAAAGATTCCCAGTCTTACACAAATGGCTACAAAAGCTCCTTGAAATAGATTTTATCAATGAATGCTTGCCTCCAAGAGACAAGCATGTTGCTTATATTAAAGCTTTCTTTGAAGCTTTAGAATCTGGTTCCAAATAAAAGATAATGTTTCATTTCTGCTATATATGCATTTTTTTTTTTCAATAATTTTCTTTATTCTGCGATTATAAGGATTAGCCCACATACCAAATAACTTCACTTCCTCTCCCATTCTGGGTTCTGAACCTTTTAAGTAATGTGTGATACAATTTGTGTTCATCTGTCTTTTATAGGTAAAGCACATTAGATTTTTGAAGACTTAAATGTATCTCATGTGGTTTAAATTCAAAGCTTGTAATCATTGCCATATTTTCCTTTTTCTGATAATGGAATTATAGTTTTTGTTGGTTGGTTAATTGCAGAAAGAGCATTGTCTTTGTGATGTTTTCTTAACAGCGAATCAATGGTTTAAATCCTTAAACATTTTAACTGGGAATAATTCATGATATAAAGAGACCAATAATATCTAAGCATCATCATAAAAGACTATGCTTGAACAGAGAAACTCCAGAGTAATTGAACACCAGAACAAAATAAAGCTCATGAATGAATCTAATAGTGCAGATCTTCATACAACATAAGCCAAATGTTTGTCTTTTAGAGGCAGAGAATCACTAACTACATCTGTTTTATATAGCCTTTCCACCCATTTGTATAAAACTGGAAATTTCTCTTCACTGATGAACTCAACTCGTATAATTTCTTTGCAAACTTCAAACAAATAGAATATAGAAAATGCCACTATGTCTAAGCATCCAATACTCTCACCTCCAAAGAAACCCTTTTCTTTGTTTGGCTGATTTTGTATCAACTCCAGGTATAGATCAACCTCTTCCATGATCTGTTGTTTCTCCTCTGCTGTCGCTGCACTATCTTTGAGGGCTGTTTGCAGGATCTGCATAAATAGTCAAATAAATTAGACCAACATTATAATAAACATAACTAAATGCAAAAGAAAGTAAAGGATGTGATTGATTCACCTTTTCATCTATAAATTTAGACCAGAAACGAGCCATGGCTCGGTTAGAAGGTTCTTGAGGCAACAAAGGACTATGCTGCCAGGTTTCATCTATGTATCCAAGGATCACAAGTGACTCTGCAATGGGTCATTGTGCAACAGCACAGAAATTTTCTTGTGAACTGGATTAGACCTTAGAAGCAAGGGGCTCTTTTGTGAGATATTCATATTGTAAACCTTTCAGTTTCAGGGCTAGTCGTATTCTGTGATTGAAACTGAAACTATTATTGATTTACCTTTACGTCTACCAATTTAGCCCAGAAACGAGTTGTGGCTCTGCTGTAAGGATCTTCAGGCAAAATTGGATGATCTTTCCAGGTTTCGTCGATGTACTCAAGAATGATTAGTGATTCTGCAATCGGTTTTCCATTATGAACAAGAACAGGAATCCTTTTGTGAACTGGGTTGTGCTTGAGCAACAAATCACTCTTGTTGGAGACATCTTCCTCTATGTATTCATATTGTATCCCTTTTAGTTTCAGACCTATTTCTACTCTGCGACCAAAAGGGCTAGCCGAAGTGCCTATCAACTTCACTTCTTCTGCCATTTTTGAGATTCTTCACTTCTTGTTCATCTATGAGTGTAGACGATGTTTTTTTTTATACATAATTAATAATCAAGGCATGTACAATAATACAAGCAAGACCTCGGAAAATACCTATTAATTAATTATGTAATTCCAAATAGTTAACAACTTTAGAGTTGTCATTTTGAGCTCTGGAATTATGCGTCCGTTGTATAATATATATATATATATATATATACACAGGCATTATATTATTGCAATCTGTGAACTACATATTAATGTATTTTTTAATTAATTATTTAAAACATAAATAAAATAAAAATAAACACTTTTAAACTAGTTAGATATTTAAATAGTTTCATTTAACTTAAGATAATGTAATTTAGACACCTTGAATAGTGGTAAAAACATTGATAAGTCTTAATTGCAGTGGCCAATTTCTAAGTTAATGGAGAAACTGAGTTGCAAATGTATTAGCCATCTAAATGGTATACAATCATATAAAACACAGATGAGCCCAACACTCCTTGATCAAATTGGCTTACTAATATTATGTTGATGTTCAGTGCGAGCATTTAGATAAGCAAAACGTTGTTCTCTTGGAGCCAAGCATTCATTGACTGCATCTATCTCAATTTCATTGAGCTTTGCCATCCATTTGCATGAAACTGGAAATGTCTCTTCATTTAACAATTCCCTTTGCATAACTTCTTGACGAACTCTGATCCAATCTACCATAAACAATGCAACAATGTCTAGATATACAATGTCACCTCCAAAAAATTCCTTTTCTTTTAACTCAGCCTCAAGATAGTTCAGCTGCTGATCAATTTCGTCAATATCTGCTCTTTCTCTTCCTCCTCTGCTGCGCTCGCCGTAAGAGCTGTTACCAAGATCTGCACAACAAATTTTCAATAAAAATGACAAATTTAAATCTTAAAAACTAGAAAACTAGGAAAAGATACAGAAAAAAATAAATGGAAGTACCTTTTGATCTATAAATTTAGCCCAGAAATGAGCTCAATTGTAAGGGTCTTTAGGCATGATATGATGGTGTTTCCAAGTCTCATTAATGTACTCAAGAATGAAAAATTATTCTCTAAATGGTTTTCCATTGTGCACAAGCACAGGAACTATTTTAAGAACTGGGTTATATATGAGCAGCAGATCACTCTTGTTAGACAGGTGTTCCTCTATGTACTGATGTTGTGGATATTCAATTTTCAGAGCAAATTCTATTCTGCGGCTAAAAGGACTACCCCACATACCAAATAGCTTTGCTTCCTCTCCCATTTTTGTATCTGAACTTTTTAAGTAATGTGTGATACAATTTGTATTCATCTGTCTTTTATAGGTAAAGCACATAATGGTTGAACAAAGAAACTTCACAGTAATTGAACACCAAAACAAAATGAAACTCATGAATGAATGATGAATCTGTGTAGTAAACATAAAGAATTTCTGAATGCAGATAGCTAACCTTTTGACTGTGAGTAAGAGATTCCAAAGAGAGGAATTGTCCATCATCAATAAGGCCTCTGAGCTCATAAATGTGGTTGAAAACTAACTGCATCTGTGTAGTAAACATAAAGCTTCGGAACCAACACACAGGTCTTAGCATGCTCCACAGTATTCTCCCACATCCTATTGGACATTCCGCTTCCAAGGATCTATATTGTGAACATTGAAGAGGAAACAGAAAACCAAAAATGTCAAATACAATTAGAAGTAGTGTGAAGTGAAAGGAAAAGATGTTTCTAACAATATGCCTTAAGGAAAGAGCAAAGTATTCTTACATTTCTCAATTTCTGTTGATCCCTAACAACAAGCCGAAGAAAATCTTCAACTGTTATAATTTGAGCCTTCACCAATTTTTTGTGCAGAGCTCCATCCTTTGCTATTCTGTCGAATCTCCAAACTTCATCAGGCAAAGCAGGTGGATAGTGTTTTGTGTATACTGAAAATTACACAAGTGATGCTGAGTTAGAATAGAGCAACCTGTTTCAGACATTCATCTGAATTTTATTGGAAGGGTCTATCAATCATAAACAGGAATGTATTGAAAACTCACATTCTCCCCTGTGATCTTTAACAGCAAATGCTTCTGTTTTAGCCTCATGAACACGAATACCTTCACAATACCCAGGAGCAACCTTAATACCAAGCCTGAACTTTCTGCTCCTTATCCAATTAGAATTATCAGTAATTGAACACCAAAACAAAATGAAACTCATGATGAATGATGAATCTAATAGTGAAGATCTTCATTTTGAGCTACAACATAAGCCAAATGTTTGTTTTTTGGAGGCAAAGATTCACTAACTAAATCACTTTTACATAACCTTTCCATCCATTGATACAAAAATGGAAATTTCTCTTCACTGATCAACTCAACTCGCATAATTTCTTTACGAACTTTAAAGAAATAGAATATAGAAAATGCCACTATGTCTAAGTATCCAATACTATCACCTCCAAAGAAACCCTTTTCTTTGTTTAGCTCATTCTCTATCAACTTCAGGTGTCGATCAACCTCTTCGGTGATCTGTTGTTTCTCTTCCCCCGTAGCTGCACTACCCTTGAGGGCCGTTTGCAGTATCTGCATAAATATTAAAATAAATTAGACCAACGTATAACTAAATAAAAAAGAAGTAAAAAAAAAAAAAAAAGTATGATTGGTTCACCTTTTCATCTACAAATTTAGCCCAGAAACGAGCCATGGCTCGGTTATAAGGTTCTTGAGGCAAGAAAGGATTATGCTGCCAGGTTTCATCCATGTATTCAAGAATCACAAGTGACTCTGAAATGGGATTGTTATTGTGCAACAGCACAGGAATTTTCTTGTGAACTGGGTTAGACCTGAGAAGCAAGGGGCTCTTGTTGGTGAGATCTTGTTCTATGTATTCATATTGTAAACCTTTCAGTTGCAGGGCTAGTCGTATTCTATGACTGAATGGACTCGCCCAAGTGCCCAGTAGCTTCACTTCTTCTGCCATTTTGGGTTCTGCAATTTATAATTGCTTTGAAATGGCTATCAAAACTTGCATCTAATTTATATATATAAGAACTTAAATAGATTAACCTTAAAATCAAGATAAAGAACCAAATTTGAGATGCCTACCTCTCTCTTTTAAGCTTCTTAATTTCCTCTTGTTCTTTTTCTTCCAGTTACTTTTTTTTAAAAAAAATTTCTCTCTTTAAAGGCAGCCACACATTAAATTACATGGTAAGCTCCCTTTTCAAAAGGACTACCCTGCCCCTTTCAAATGGCTAAATGTCAAACCAATCCCAATTTTTTAAATTTTATTTATTGCATTTAACTCTCGTAATCATAATAGTTCTAATTAAATAGGAACAAATTAGATAAACCTCTTAAAAAGGTTAAAACCTTTTCAATACATCTCTTCTTATGCACAAGATTCGAATTTAAAATCTTACTTATGAAATCTACATTTGTGATCCTCAAGTTAATAGACATTAATCTAAATTGTTTAAGTTTTAAATACTTATGAAATTGGTTTGTATTCAATAAGCCATATAAATTGTATTTATCATGTGTATAACTTACCGAAATTAACAAAAAAGACGGACCTAAATTCATCAAAATTCATGTAAATTTTAACAAGTGAAGCTTTTATTCAGCATCTCACAACATAACAACTTGACAAGTAAACACAGCCAAATAATTAAGGATAAAAGATACTACAAGTTGAAACATCCTTTGTCATTTGGAAGCAGATTTCACAGCATCAATGCGAGCTTTCATATAAGCAGCATGCTTGTCTCTTGGCGGCAGACAGTCCTTGATCACATCTATGTCGCAGAGCTTTGCTACCCATTTGTGTAAGAGTGGAAATTTTTCTTCAGTAATGAACTCCGTTTGCAGAGCATCTTCACTCATTACTTGAAACCAATATAAAACAACAAATGCCACAATATCCACATATCCAATTTTTTCACCTCCAAAGAATTCTTTTCCATGCAGCTCGTTCTCTAGCAACTTCAAAGCTTGGTAAACTTCCTGCTGCAGTTGCTCTAGCTCCTCCTCTTTAGCCATTCTAGTCTTGTAAGCAGTTTGCAGTATCTGCACATAATTTATCAGCAACAAAGTCTATGCAGCATGTGCAGCTAGAATTCAAGAATGAAAACAGAAGTGAAAGGTATTCATTGACTTACCTTTTCGTCGACGAATTTAGCCCAGAAACGAGTGATGGCTCTGCTGTAAGGGTCTTCAGGGAAAATGGGATGATCTTTCCAAATTTCGTCGATGTACTCAAGAATGATGAGTGATTCTGCAATCGGTTTTCCATTATGAACAAGAACCGGAATCTTTTCGTGAACTGGGTTGTACTTGAGCAACAAATCACTCTTGTTGGAGAGATCTTCCTCTATGTATTGATATTGTATGCCCTTTAATTTCAGAGCTATTTCTACTCTGCGGCTAAAAGGACTAGACCAAGCGCCTATCAGCTTCACTTCTTCTGCCATTTTTCAGATTCTTCACTTCTTGTTCATATACGAGTGTAGAAGATGCTGTTTTTATACATAATAATCAAGGCACATGTGGTTTCTTGATAGGCAAGTACTGAAAAAATACCTTTAATTATGTAATTCCAATTAGTTAACAACTTTAGAGTTGTCATTTTGAGCTTTGGAATTATGTGTCGGTTGTATAATATATATACAAGCTGTTAGTTTTATTTATAGTAGGACAATGACCTTATCAATTTTAATATTTTCATAATATAACAAATTAAATATGATAAAAAAAAAACTTATTTGATGAGTTTGAATTCGCAGTTGAAGCTTGATAATTCCAGAATTGGTCCAAGTCCATAAAGAGTCCTAATTTAGGCCTAAAGGCAATCTAACAAGGAAGATTAATTATAGAATAAGAAGTATTTGTTTAAGTCCTAATCCGAATAGGACTAGGTATGCCTCTTCCTTATGCCTATATATAGCTCATATTTCTCTTATACAGATGATGTTGAATAAACTCTTCTCTGACTTAAGAATCGGAGAACCTAAGGATCGAAGATCCTAGGCTCATCCAAGGTTTTCTTCTGTGTTTGTAGGTCCGGAGGAGATTCGCATTCATCAAAGCTATTGACAAAGAAATTAGTTTCTCTCTCATCTCTTAAATTTTACTCATAATTTTTGAATGGAATTTTAGATTGTATTGTCATCAAAGAGAGATGATCAATTTATCTATTTATATATTCTCATTTAATCTAGTATGTTTATTATGTAGCTTTAAAATTAATATCCGAGAATAATTTCCACAATTTAATTGACTATCTACTTTTATTTAATTTTAATTGGGTAATACTTAATGGATTTTTCTAATATTCTTCCATTTAGTATCATTAAAACTCTGTTTGGATGGGGTGAGTTCATAGTTAATTAAGGAAGGGTAAGAAAGGGAAGGTAAGGGAAGGAAGGTATATTATTTAACTGTTGTTTGGGAAGAAGTGGGGTGAGGTAATGGTTATATGAATGGATTATGTATTTAAAATACATAAATACCCTCAGTTATGTTCAATAATATATATTTTATTTAACTTAAATAATAATAATAATAATAATAATAATAATAATAATAATAATAATAATAATAATAATAATAATAATAATAATAATAATAAGGACAATATTGAAATTTTAAGTTGTTAGGACAATTTTTGAATATTAACTTAATAATAAGGATAATATTGGAAGAAAAAAAATTAGACCCTCACTTGCCCTCCCTACACTCCAAATTGGGGTGAGCAAAATTTGAAAAAAAATTTGTACGGATTGTTCCCTCTTACCCCCCCTTCCCCATGCCCTTCATTTACACTCATCTTCCCAAACAAGGGTAAATGCTTAAAGGGGGAAACATAGCGTAAATGGGGAAACCAATGGATAAGGGTTGATCTCTGGTCTCCAGACTAGATGTCCATACATTTTGCCACTTAGGCTACTCATGAGACACCATCATTAGTTTTTTTAATTAACTACAAAACTCACAAAATAAGAAGTGCAATTTACACTTTATGTGGAAAGCAAATAAAGTATGATACTTTCATCTTTCCCCTTCAAAATTAATTAGTTTGTTTCTTGGCTAATTT
>CATIWO010231401.1:0-22108 GCA_949673435.1 Macaranga tanarius | reverse complement strand
CGATGATCCTTTTATCATCATATCCATCTTACTTTCACATTATCATTTAGTCTTTCCTATAGACTTCATAACACCATTCCACAACTCATTCTTATTTCTATCGGTCCTTATTGATAAAGTCCCACATTTCCATATAATTACCACTATTTCATTCCCACAGTATTATTACAACCAAATCTTATAAACTCAACTATTTCGTAAACTTATAATATCATCAAATTTAATTACTGAACAGTAATACATTCTTAATTCATAATCATTGATGAACAGTAATCCGGTCTTAGGACACGGATGTTACAATTTTAGTGCCACACAGACTCAAACCAAATTAAATAAATACTTTGGTACAATTCTAGACTTTTTTAAATTTCCGATCCATAAACCGAATATATATATATATATATAATATAACACATCATATATAATTATTCTTGTTTTGAATATGAATTAAACTATAGCTAAATATAATTAATTAATTAAGATTTATATATTAAAATACATAGCAAATACTAATTTAATAAAATTGATATTAATACATAAAAATTATTATATATTTTTGTTTATATTTTAGATAAATTATTTTTATTTTGTAATTTTTTTAAAAAATTAATTATGATTATGCTTACATAAAATATAAATTTTTAGGGTTGAAAGTGTTAAAATTTTTAAATATCTATTTTAAACCGTACTATATCAAATAGTTTTTGAAGATTAAAATTTTCATATTAAACTGTACCAAAAAAAAAATAAAATAATATGATATATAAATTTTTTAAATTTAATATAGTACTAAAATTTTTATTTTTAAAATTTAATATAATTTTAAGAATTTTTTAATTTTCAAATTTCTCCAACCCTCTTGGCCCCAAATTGAAAGGTGGCATGAATTTGGTTGATTGAATTGGTCGGTAGTGCGGCCTATCCCTATCCAAAACCTTTTGTTTTCTTTGCGAGTTCGAGTTCGGCGGCTTGTGCATTTTGTTTTGAAATGCAAATCCATTCACTAGTCTAGACTTCGTTTATTTGTTTTTTTTTTTTATTCTCAAAGATACGAACCTTTTTATTTTATTTTATTTTTATTATATCATGCAAAACATGTTTTTTTTTTACAAAAAATTATATCATCCAGATAATGCTAAAAAAAATTGAAATATAGATTATATCAAATATATATATATATATATATATATATATATATATATATATATATATTATAGGGTGGGTTCAACGCGCGTGCAAGTGTTTGATGACCACGGACTGTGCGGTTCAGGGCCCACTAAGAATACAATTACAAGTCTTTTGGGCCTCGATCGGAGAAGGGAGTCGCCATTCGGGTAAAATCCGGGACACACTGTACAGTAACTGAATCCCATGGAGGGGTCTAGCAGCTGTCCTCGGAGACTGAGTTTGAAAACTGGGTATAGGTTTTTGGAATGCCCACTCGGCCTTACGATCAGCCTCCATTTATGTTTCGTGTTTTATTATTTTTAATTAATTATTTTTTTTGGTTAACATGCAAAATTGTAATTTCCTTCATATAATTTTTAAATTTTACAATTAGATCCAAATTGTTAATTAGTGCATTTTATATACAATTATATCTGATTCACAACAATTATCACATAATATCAGTATCCATCCAATTACAACCGTGCACGAAAAACAACAAAATCAAACAGAATAAAAAAAATGCATACAAAGAAACAGAGGGAGTAGAAAAGATTACAACCTTTTTTTAACACAATCAATTAAAATAAGAGTTCTTAAACATTCAATTAAAGATGGGGTAATCCATATGTTACTATTCACATGTACTATATATTAATCCACCTTAAGAAGAACCTACAAGAAAACAGAGAAGTTAGTAAACGACGAATTGGAAATAATATGAGTATTGCGTAAAATTCCCACATATTTACAAATTGAATCCACTAACATTGCTTCCAACAAAATCTAAATCATTAATATAACTACATAAAATATACAATAAATTTCAATTAAATAAAAAAACTTAAAATATTATAAAATCATATGATTAAGATAATATGCAAATAACCCTACGATCCTTAGCATAGAGCAATGAACCCATCATAAAAAAATTAAAAATTAATCTGACAGGGGTGATCTTGTCAGTCTAAGGTGTCGCCTCACCAAAGAGGCACCGCCTTATGAGTGATGAGGCGAAAGGACTTCACCTCATCTCATTCAGGTGATGCCTCAACGGTAAGGCGTCACCTCTTATCCCGAGCAGAGAACACACACAGATTATTATATTAACAATGATTTAAAACACACGCAATTAAGTGTTACAACATTAAAACAAATTAAAATTTAAACATTGATGATTACCATTCAATATCTTTCAGTCTCACAGACATATAACAATCATAATATGAATGCAATACTTACGTAACAATAATAATTACACACTTAACCTTAAATCAACATCATTCTTAAATTCATGCCAAAAAGATTTGAAATTAAAACAAAATAGAAAAATAATATATTGAGAGAAAGTGTAATGCCCGTAAAACATGACATGCATTTAATTTAATTTTCCTTGTTAAGATTTGACATAATGCATTAGCAAATATATGTGCGTGGAGTATGTTAATTTCATGTATATTGAGAGTATTTACTTGTTGAGTTAAATGTGATTCATTGGGGTATGTGGTGAGAGTGTAGTGTTATTAGATTGGGATTTGGCTGTGGATTAGGACGTAATTGTAAAGAAAGTTGGGACTTGAGTGAAGCAATTAAAAGTTTAAGGGCTAGTTGGGAAAAGTAGTATTTTATTAAGAAGCTAAGTGGATATTTGGTGATAAATATCACAAATTTTTATCTAGATTCTTCCTCCTTCAACGTGGCCATGCATATCAAGGTGTATAAACTCCTTAAGAAAATTAGCTAGTTGCACTCATTTGCCTTCAAAGAAACTAGGGATTTGGTAGATAGAGAGAGAGAGAGAGAGAGAGAGTTGATTTGGTTAAGGAAGTTGGGGATCTAGGTTGTAATTATCAACCTTCAAAGTTTAAGAGCATCTTTTGGTAAGTTATTTGTGTTTTTGATTGAGTTGTGATAGGATTTTGGATAGTAGAATTCTTGCTTTGTTTTTACTAAAATTTTAGCCTCTGTGTTTTTACTATAATATAAGCTATAAAGCTCCAAATCTAGTTTTATTTGATTTTAGAGAAAATTCAGAGAGTCATCTACAACTCTTAAGTTTTGAGCTTGAGCTAGAACTATTGCTAAGATGGTTAAAAAGGGCCAAACATTTTCTTGCTGACTCTGTCACCCTATGTGACCTGATATTACTATAATTGCTATAATTAGTTCTTTACATGTGATAATTGTGTAATTTCAATTGAGAATGAAAGTTAGACTTATGTATGTAGAGTCTGTGTAAAATTGGTGATCATTGGATGTGTGTGTAATTATTGAGAGCATCATGAACTTCATACATAAAATAGGCCAACCAGTAAGATATAGGTTGGTTGTGAATGTACTTATGTGTGATGGTGAGAGGGTGAGATTTAAAGGTTAAGAGCTTGTTTATGAGTATGTTTGATTACATATATTAGATGAATGATTTATATATATTCATGATAATGAATTATGAATAAATTATAGAAGAGCCGAAAGCTGGTAGAAGTGTAGCCCAATAGAGGAGTCTCTTTCACTCTAAGCATATACTTATGTACTTTGGTGATGGTAATTAATATTACCTTTGAGTTACGTGTATTATATCGTGATGTGAAGTTGCAATGATTTATGTTACTTAGTGAAAGTAACATAGTGATTATTGGTGTGTATGAATAAGTTGTGCATTCCTAAATGTTATGATAATGATTTTAGAATTGTATATGTAAGAGAGATATGAGTCGGGCGGAAAAGTGTGTATGTGAAGTGAGACATGAGCGGGGTGGAAAGTGTGTGTGAATGTGAGGATGAGCTGGGTAGAATTGGCAATGCCAATGTAATGAATTGAGAATGAAAGATATATGTTTATATATATCATTAATGGTGAGGATGAGTCGGGTGGATATTGTGAAATGTGAGAAGTGATTGTGATGATGATGGTTGTGTGGTGTTATTGAATTATATATACACATATGTATAATCCATTAATTAATAATGTTGCATTGATGATACTGAGTTGTGAATGGTTGTGGATTACTTTGAATATTATGATTAGTTGTATATGTTGCACCAAAGATAAGTTTTGGATGTTTGTGTATTTTCTTGAAGCGATTTGGGTTTAAATAAGGCTTTTGGACACGACCATGTGGCTTTAAAACATGGCCATGTGGATTAAGGGATAAAAATGGCCAATTCAGGCATGGCCGTGTGCCATTTTAGTATGGCCATGCATGTCTAGAGTGAAAAAGTCAAGTCTCAGATACGGCCATGCGAGCTCAGTGTGCTGAGTTGAAAAACTCAGGCACGGCCATGCGTAATTTCTACGCAGCCGTGCGTAGCTTTTATGCTGAATTCTTATAGTTTGATGTGTTACAAAGTTATTTATATATTTCCTTTAATTAGTTTTTAAGAAGATTGTGTATGTGTATATTAGTTATTACTTATTGAGTTGCAAGCTCATTTCTTTGCAAATGTTTTTCTTTTCAGGATATCATAGAAAATCCTGAGTTGCATTGTTCATTGTTATTAGGCATTTCTCAGGTGGGCCAATGGTGAGAACTTCATTCACACGTTTGGTGACAACATTGTGCATCTTAGTCCTTAGGCATGTCCATATCATTTTGTAATAGTGGGTTGCGTGGAAAGTTACAATATATTTTGTAACTTAAATACCAATGATGTATATAAAGTTTTATTTTAATATAATTCCATGATGGTATATGTTATATTTTTAAGATTCCATGTATGTTGACGTGAGGGGGTGTCATATTTAGTGGTATCAGAGTGGGAATTAGATTCATGGGATATAAAAGCATATTGTATATACATTTAATGGCATGAGGTGTAGATTATGAGAAATGCATATGATCGATATGTGTTTAAAAACACATGTTGTAGGATGGAAGAGCATAATGCACCTCGCACTAGCCCCAAAGAGTCCTCAGAGTTTGTGCATGGTCATACAAACATACCTGGATTAAATGAATAGGAAAGATCTCAGGCTCCACAATTGGCCAAAAATCCTTTTATACTGGAGTTTGTGCAAATGATGAGAGCAGTGAAGCAAACAGAAAGTACATTAGATGAGAACTTTGAGAAAATATACAAACAAGGTGCTAATATTTTCACAGGCATTATGGATCCAACAATGGCTGAAGAATGGCTCTAGAGTACTGAGAGGATCTTGGATTGGTTTGATTGCATAACTGAGAAGAAAGTAAGCTATGCAGTATTCTTGTTTCAACAAGATGCATGGGATTGGTGGGAAATAATGCCGGGGAGCCGTGATATGCCCATAATGGTGACTTGGGTTGAATTCTTGAGGGAGTTTGTAGAAAAGTATACGCTTGTCGTATACTGAGATAAAAAATGGTTGAATTTCTTGAACTCCAACAGAATGACCTATCAATT
This sequence comes from Macaranga tanarius, assembly GCA_949673435.1. Lineage (NCBI taxonomy): Eukaryota > Viridiplantae > Streptophyta > Magnoliopsida > Malpighiales > Euphorbiaceae > Macaranga > Macaranga tanarius. Next base: position 16,558 of record CATIWO010231401.1, on the reverse strand, counting down.
GCAGACTATGAAGTGAAATTTATGAAACTCTCTAGATATGCTCTAGAAGAGGTAACTACGAATGAATTAAAGAAAAATAGATTAGGGGACTGAAACTAGAAATTAGAGAGAAGCTAGTGGTGAAGTCTCAGACATATAGAGAATTATTAGAGACTGCAATTCGAGCTGAGGAAATAATTATAGAAAGGACTATCTTGGAAGCTAAAAGGAAGAGAGTTACCAGTACTTTCACTACACCATTTCAAGCCGGTGGTACCTCTTCATTTTGGGGTTCTGGATCTGGTTCTCATCAGAGTGGATTCAGAGGGCGTGGCATGAGTCAGCCTGGTAGGTCAGGAGGAATGTCCTACATTAGGTGCTCTGGAGGTTTTAAAAGTAGAAAAGGTTCAGTTATGTCGGCAAGGAGTACTTTTTTCTCGGCATGTCCTAAATGTGGTAGAATGCATACGGGCGAGTGTTGGGGACCAAAGCCTAATGTATGCTATTACTGCAGTCAGCCGGGGTATTTCATCAGAGATTATCCTTTAAGGAAGAGTGTTAAACAACCACAAGCTACCGCACAGAGCAGTATGAGAGAGAATATGCCACAAGTAACCTTTGGTCAAGGTAGAGGCAGAGGTAACCGGGGAGGAGGCATTGGTACTATCACTCAATTTAGAGCGGTAGGGCAACCACAAAGACAAGCTAAAGTGTATAAAATTACTCGACAGAAAGCACCTGCAGTACTAGATGTTATCACTGGTATCTTCACTATACTTGATCAAGATGCACATATATTAATTGACCCTGGGTCTACGTGTTCATTTATAGCTTATGATTTTGTGTCGTGCATAAATGGCATCGTTAAACCATTAGGGTATGATGTATATGTTTTTATGCCTGCTGGGGGTGCTGTGGGTGTAAGTATGGCAATGAGGAATTGTCTAATTATTGTAGATGGTATTACTATACATGCGAACTTGATTATTATTCATTTATGGGAGTTTGATATAATTTTGGAAATGGATTGTTTATCTAAATATCATATTGTAGTAGATTATCAAACGAAAGAGGTAGTTATAAATATATCAGGGCAAACAAAGATAGTGATTGTAGGAAAAAGAAAAACGGTTCCAACTTGTCTGCTATCAGCGGTGACAGCTTTCCGTTTGATGTGAGAAGTGCGTGATGCCTATTTAGCCACCCTAGTTGATACAACAAAGGTTAGTATGTGTAGCACCCTTAAGTGCCGCATACACGTGTCCATCAAAATTAAACGACACATTGCAAAAGAAAATTTTCATAAAAGATAAGTATATGTACATATATAAAATCTTTTGTTGAATACATTGAAAATACTTAATAATATACATATGTAGTCAAAACAAAATACTTATTGCCATAATGATGTGGATGGACATGGTTGCACCAAGCTTGCTTCGGACCCACCTGAGCTCTCAAGGAGACACCCTCAAGCGCACTATCAACACGTACCACAAGCTAGTCTAACTATCTGAGTCCTGAAAACCACAATTTGCAAAGGAATGAGCTTGCAACTCAATAAGCAATTATTAATACATGCAACAAATAAAACTTCTCAAGAACTAATTAAGAGAAATTTAACTTAATTAATTAAAATATGGACTACACGGGTATGTCTCTCCCCGTGTAGTCTACTAGCCAAAATCGACAGTCAGGACACGGTCTGAAACATAGCCGTGTTTCGACCCGTGCACCTCACTGTCTAAATTTCCACATGTAGACACGGCCAAGAATTTTCTATGTTTTTGCCCATGTATCTCTCTGTCCAATATTCAATACACATACACGGCTAAGGACACACCCGTGTCTTATCTCGTATATCTCACTGGACAAAATTACCAACTTAAATATGCCCGTGTCTCAACACACGGTTTGAGACATGCCTATATCTTGGCCTGGCTTCTAAACCTGAGATTCATTTGTACAATATTCCAAACATCCTAACCATTTATCCAAACATCAAAATTCCATTGTTGGTGCCTTATCAACACCAAATCACACCATTCAATATAATCCACAATCAAACCTCACATTCAAGTATACACATATATAAATATGATGCAATGCATGCATGATTATACATATTAGTAATCCGACTGGGGAGTTATCCTCACATGTTCCACACATGAGGCATATATTTACTTTATTCCTCACCTAATTCATATTTTCATATGTGTATCATTAATGGCCATTCTTGAGACTCTCTGCCCAGCTCAGCCTTAGATCTCACACATTTATATTTCTTACACATTTATCATATGAATGGCCACTTCTGAGACTCTCTGCCCAGCTCAGTCTCATAATCTCATAATCAGTAGAGGCTCTCTGCCCAGCTCAGTCTCTACTATTACATGCATATATTACATATACCTCACATTTCCTCACCAATAATCAATATGCATATGTACTAATATGCCATCACAATTCAATATCCATTTCATTTTCCATCATTTCCAATATACATAGTGAACTATAGTTCACCATTCTCACAACAGTACATGATAATTTATACCACATAAAGCGGCTTGCACAATTCAATATATATATATATATATATATATATATATATATCATGCTTTCCACCATAATTGATGTACATAACCAAACATAGTTAAACCATTGTAGTTATTAGAGAAGCAACATTTATATAAGCAATATAATAACATTTACTTACCAACAAGCTTCCAATTCCTTCAAGAAGAAAAGCTTTCCCCTATTGAGTGGGGTCTCCTCTATCTTTATTAGCTCCTACACACCACCATATAACAATTTCACATATCAAACATAATACTTTCACCTAACCTCACTAGATGCAACTAATTGCTTAAAATTCAATAGGATCTAAAGACATACACATAAGTCTAATAATCTCCAAATTGCTACCAAAGCTAGGGTTATGAATCTACTTCAAATTTCATTTAGAATCACTCAATTCAGATAAGTGTGGAATTAATTATGGATTTCAAAATCCATTTGGCCAAAACAGAGCATTAACAGGAGCAGTAAAATGTCCGGCTCTATTTGGCCCTTCTAACATTAAAATCAATCCAAACTTAAAACATAGAAAATGTAAAGAACTCTCTGAAGTTTCCAAAGAGTCCAACGATGCTCAAATCAAAGCTCTGTAGCTCGAAATATGGCATAAAAAAGAGGACTGAAAAATAGAGCAATAGGACCCAAATTGACATCAATCAAACTTATCTTAAATTAATTCACAACACAAAGAAAACTTACCAATTGATGCTTTAATATATAAAAGCCCCTCTAATGCTTCCTAAAGCAATGAATTGCTAGCTTATGTAAGATTGAAAGCTCCCCAAAAACCCTTCAAGAACCTCTCTTCTCCTTCTCCACCAAAAATCTCTATAATCCTCCCACACACACACTCACATATACACCACACACTTCACCAATCACAAAATGTCAATTGCCCCCTCCAAAGTCTGCCCTAATAATTACATGCTAAGTATATTTATCAACCAAATATAACAATAATAATAATAGATAAATATAACTAAATATCTCTAAAATTCTTCTTAGGCTCTTTACTTAAATGGCATAAATTCACCACATCCTCAAACTTTCTTTTATGACAATTCACTCCAAACTTACCTTCTAATTTGGTCCCTCTCTAATATACATACTCATCTCCGATGCAATGAGGTTCACTTATGTACTATGCATCATATGCAATACGCAATACGTATATCATAAATACGTATGAAAAAGGGCGGGTGTTATATTTTTTTCCCCTTAATAAAATTTCATCCTCAAAATTTATTACTCACCAGCTTCCATAAATAAATTTGGATATTTCTGTTTCATCTATTCTTCCACTTCCCATGTAGCTTATGTCGGAGAATGGTGGCTCCATTTTACCTTCACTATCGAAATCTCTTTATTTCTTAACGATTTCACTTTCCAATCAAGTATCTCCATTAGTTCCTCTGCATAGGTTAGCTTCTCAGAGATTTTAATTTCTGGCTCTTGTACAACGTGACTCGGGTCTGATCAGTATTACTGTAGCATCGACACATAAAACACATCGTGAATAGATAATAATTCTCTTGGAAGGGCCAATCTATAAGCTAATGGTACAATCCTCTCAAGAATTTTATAAGGCCCAATGTATCTTGGACCCAACTTTCCATGTTTACCAAACCGTAAAATTCATTTCTATGGTGACACTTTCAGGAAAACTTTCTCTCCAACATTATATTCCATTTCTCGATAATGTTGATCCGCATAGCTTTTCTAGCGATCTTTGGTCGCTTTTAAGCATTTTTTAACTACTTGAATTTTTTTCACAGTTTCTTGTATCAAGTCTGGTCTTTTAATTTGTCTCAAGCCTTCCACATGCTAATAAATTGGACTTTGATATTTTCTTCCATAAAGAGCTTCATACGGTGCCATTCCAATGCTATAGTGAAAACTATTGTTGTAAGCAAACTCTAGCAATGGCAAGTGATCATCCCAATTACCTTTGAATTTTATAGTACAAGCTCTCATCATGTCCTTCAAAGTTTGAATCGTCCTTTCTGATTGTCCATCCGTTTGAGGATGAAAAGTAGTACTAAAATACAATTTACTACCCAATGCTTTTTGTAAGCTTCCCCAAAAGTGTGATGTAAACCCAGGATCTCTATCAGATACAATTGACATCAGAACCCTATACAATTTCACAATCTCGGAAACATACATAGATGCCAACTTGTCTAAAGAATCCATCTGTTGTATTGGCAAAAAGTATGTGGATTTAGTGAGTCTATCAACTATTACCCAAACCGCATCATGTCTCTGAAAAGTTCTAGGCAATCCAATTACAAAATCCATTATTATTCTCTCCCATTTCCATTCCAGTATCTTTAACGATTGTAATTTTCCCGCCGGTGCTTGATGCTCAGCTGTTACTTATTGACATATCAAGCACTTTGCCACGTATTCCGCCACATCTTTCCTTATTATTGGCCACTAATAAAGAGGCTTCAAATTCTGGTACATTTTTATGCTTTTAGGATGTATCACATACGGGGCAGTATGTGCTTCCTCCATAATTTATCTTTTTAATTCTCCAATATTTGGCATACATAGTTAGTTGGCAATCACTAACATGCCATCTTCTCTAATTGTAAACTGAATATTGATTCCTGCTTCCACTTTTTCTTTCATCTTCTTCAAGTATGCATCTTCTATTTGAGCTTATCCCATTCGATCCACCATTGATGGTTTAACTTGTAATGCCGCTAATAAGTAGTCTTCCTCAACATCAAGATTAATATTAATTGCTCTCAATGCCACAAGATTCTCCATTTTATAGCAAATAATTCCCGCTGAAGTCTCCACTGTTTTGTGAGTTAAGGCATCGGCTACCACGTTCGCCTTTCCCGAATGGTACAATCATAGTCTTTTAATAACTCTATCCATCTTCATTGTCTCAAGTTCAGTTCTTTCTATGTAGAAATGTACTTCAAACTCTTGTAGTCAGTGAAAATGGAAAATGTTTCTCCATACAAATAGTGCCTTCAAATCTTTAATGCATGTACAATGGCAGGTAACTCTAGATCATGAGTAGGATAATTAACTTCATGAGTTCACAATTGCCTTGAAGCATATGCGATCACCTTTCCATTTTACATGAGAACACACCTTAACCCTTGTCCCGATGCATCAGTGTACACAATAAATCCTCCATCTCCATTTGGCAATGCAAGCACTGGAGTAGTAGTAAGAGCTTCCTTTAATTTTTTAAAACTCCTTTGACATTTATCAGTCCATCGGAATTGCACATTCTTCTTCAATAGATTAGTCAAAGGTCTTGCAACCATAGAAAAATCTTGTACAAATCTTTGATAATATCCAGCCAATCCCAAAAAACTCTGAATCTCTGTCACACTCTTAAGTGCTTTCCATTCCATAATAGCTTTGATCTTTGATGGATCCGGTTTCACTCATTCCTTCGAGACTATATTCCCAAAAAATGCTATCTCTTCCATCAAAAACTCACATTTGCTAAATTTGGCATACAACTATTGCTCTCACAATATCTACAAAGCTGTTCGGAGATGTTCATGCACTTCTTTACTTGAAGAATAAATAAGAATGTCGTCGATGAAAATAATCACAAACTATTCTAGATATTGTTGAAAAGTCTTGTTCATCAATAATGTGAATACTGCAGGTGCATTCTCAATCCAAAAGGCATTACCAGAAATTAATAATGCCCATATCTAGTCTGGAATACAGTCTTAGAAATTAAAGTTTCCGCCACCCGAAGTTGTCAATATCCTGATCTCAAATCTATCTTTGAAAATATTGTGGCATCTTTTAACTGATTAAGCAAATCACTCTTGTGGATAAACAAACGTATACTACCATCCTTCTTTTTGACAAATAAAACTGGAGCTCCCCATGGTGATATGTTTAATCTGATGAATTCTTTCTCTAACAATTCCTCTAACTACTTTTTAAGCTCTTTTAACTCCGTAGGTGCCATTCTATACGGAGTAATTGATATTGGTGCGGCCCTCAGAATAGTCTCAATTTCAAAATTGACTTCTCGATACGGAGGTAATCCCGATAATTCATTTAAAAACACATCGGCATAATCTCTAATTATCGGTACATCACTTACTTCCGGACTAACTTTGGTCGTATCCACTATGTTAGCTAAATACGTCTCACACCCATCTTTAATCAAATTAATTACCATCACTGCTGAAATTAAACAAGACGGTACCGCTTTTTTCTTACCAACCAATACTATCTTTTTGCCTCTTAACATCTATAACTACCTTCTTAGTGTAACAATCCACAATAGCATGGTGTTTGGCTAACCAATCCATACCCAAAATGATATCAAACTTATTTAATTTAATAACCACTAAAGACCTCATCATCTACCAATATGGGATAGGCTCTCATGACTGGATTCACTATCATAACACCCCCAGTAGGTATAGAGATATATAAACTATGTTCTAAAGGTTCAATCTTACCATGCACTCTTGATACAAACTCAATAGACATAAAGGAATATGTAGATCCTGGTATATCAAAATAAATGCTTTATGGTCAAAGATAGTAAAAATACCAGTGACCACGTCTGGAGCTGCAGGGGCTTCTTGCCTAATGATGGCATAGATCCTTGTTTGGCCTTGGGATGGACCAATAGATCTTACTTGACTCGAAGTGCTAGCTCCACTTCCTCTACCACCTCGACCTCTTCTATGACTAGCCAAAGATATATTTTCCCTGGTACTACTTTGAACGGTCATTTGAGATCCTTCAGCACTCTGTCTTACCAGACAATCTCTAATGAAATGGCCATACTGACCACAATTAAAATATGCACCCGGTATAGTATTCCAACATTCGCCTGAGTGAATCCTACCATATTTGTTGCACATTGGAGTTGAGGCACCGCTCATAGATCTACTTTGTCCTCTGCAGTTATCAAACCTTCTAAAGCTTCAGCCAAAAGATCCTCCCTTTGATTGGTTGGATCAGCTCATGCTTCGTGCTCTAAAGTTGCCCCTTTGAAAACTAAAGCCTCGAAAAGATGAACTACCACCAGTTCGAGTCGGAGTAGTGAATGAGCCAGTGGTCTTCTTCTGTTTGGCCTTAACTTCATTCCTTTCAATCATCATTTCTTCAACTCTTAAGGCAGTCTCTAACACTTCTCTATATGTCGGAGGCTTTATGGCCATCTTCTCCCGAATCTCAAGATTTAAACCTCTCAAACTTATTTCGCTTTAATTCATCGGTGGCTACTTCTTCCGGAGAATACTTCGAGAGTCTCATAAATTATACCTCATAGTCGGCCACAGACAGCTCATTCTACTTCAATTCAAGAAATTCAATTTTCTTCTTATCCCGGCATACTGCCGGGGTATACTTTTCAGCAAACTCCCTTAGAAATTCCTCCCAATTCAGGGTGGCACATTCTTACTTCTTGGCACCGTCTCCTACCAATCAAGAGCATCTTGTTCAAATAAGGATACGATATAGATAACCTTCTTCTCGGTGGTGAATTCAAACCTCTTAAGAATTCTCTCGATGCCTCTTAACCATTCTTCAGCAACTGCGGGATCAGTAGTACTTGCAAAGGGTTTTGTACCTTGCTTTCTAATCTTTTCATAGGTCTCATCTTCTATATTCCCTACTGGTTGTTGACTTATATTCCTCATCATCTCCACAAACTCCTGTATAAAAGGATATACTGTAAGATGAGGGACTTAGGGTTGAGCTTGTTCAGGTTCAGGTCTATGAACTGACTCTGACAACTCTTCGGGATCAATGCGAAGTGCTCGGTGTTCATCCATCTTGAGATATGCAACGCACATCAACCACATATTTTCTAAACCTTATGCATGAGATGTTATGAATGCAATATGTTTAGTATCCCCGAGGAAATCTAATCCCCGCTCTGATACCACTAAATATAGCACCCTCAAGTGCTACAAACACGTATCCATCAAAATTAAACGACACAGTGCATAAGAAAATTTTCATAAAAGATAAGTATATGTACATATATAAAATTTTTTGCTCGATACATTGAAAATACTTAATAATATACATATGTAGTCAAAACAAAATGCTTATTGCCATGATGATGTGGATGGACATGGTTACACTAAGCTTGCTTCGGACCCACCTGAGCACTCATAAAGACACCCTCAAGCGCACTATCAACATGCACCATAAGCTAGTTTAACTATCCGAGTCCTGAAAACCACAATTTGTAAAGGAATGAGCTTGCGACTCAATAAGCAATTGTTAATACATGCAATAAATAAAACTTCTCAAGAACTAATTAAGAGAAATTTAACTTAATTAATTAAAATATGGACTGCACGAGCGTGTCTCTTCCTGTGTAGTCTGATGGCCAAAATCCACAGTCAGGACACGGTCTGAAACACGGCTGTGTTTTAACCCATATATATCACTGTTCAAATTTTCATATATAGACACAGCCAAAAACTTTCTGTGTTCTTACTTGTGTTTCTCTCTATCCAATTTTCAATATACATACACGGCCAAGGACTTACTCGTGTCTTATCCCATGTATCTCACTGGATAAAATTACCACTTTAAACATGCTTGTGTCTCAACACACGATCTGAGACATGCCCGTGTCTCGGCCTGGATTCTTAACCTGAGATTTATTTGTACAATATTCCAAACATCCTAACCTTTTATCCAAACATCAAAATTCCATTATTGGTGCCTTATCTACACCAAATCACACCATTCAATATAATCCACAATCAAACCTCACATTCAAGTATACACATATATAAACATAATGCAATGCATGCATGATTATGCTTGTCAGTAATTTGGCTAGAGTTATCCTCACACATTCCACACACAAAGCACACATTTACTTTATTCCTCACCTAATTCATATTTTCACAATTTTATCATTAATGGCCATTCCTGAGACTCTCTACCCAGCTCAGTCTCAAATCTCACACGTTTATATTTCTCACATATTTATCATATGAATGACCACTTCTGAGACTCTCTGCCCAGTTCAGTCTCAGAATCTCATAATTAGTGGAGGCTCTCTGGCCAGCTCAGTCTCCACTATCACATGTATATATCACATATACCTCTCATTTCCTTACCAACAATTAATATGCATATGTACCAATATACCGTCACAATTTAATATCCATTTCGTTTTCCATCATTTCCAATATATATAGTGAACCATAGTTCACCATTCTCATAATAGTACATGATAATTTATACCACATAAAGTGGCTTACATAATTCAACATATATATATCATGCTTTTTACTATAATTGATGTACATAACCAAACATAGTTAAACCATTATAGTTACTAGAGAAGCAACATTTATATAAGTAATATAATAACAATTACTTACTAATAAGCTTTCAATTCCTTCAATAAGAAAAGCTTCCCCCTATTAAGTAGGGTCTCCTCTATCTCTCTCAGCTGCTACACACCACTATATAGCAATTTTACATATCAAACATAACACTTGCACCTAACCTCACTAGATGTAACTAATTGCTCAAAATTCAATAAGACTTAAAGACATACACACAAGTTCAATAACCCCCAAATTACTATTAAAGATAGGGTTATAAATCTAATTTAAATTCCATTTAGAATCACTCAATTCGGACAAGTGTGGAATTAATTATGGATTTCAGAATCTATTTGGGCAAAACAGAGCATTAACAAGAGCAATAAAATGTCCAGCTCTATTTGGCCCTTCTAACATCAAAATCAATCCAAACTCAAAACATAGAAAATGTAAAAGACTCTCTAAAGTTTCCAAAAAATCTAAGCAAGCTCAAATCAGAACTTTGTAGCTTGAGATATAGCATAAATAAAAGGACTAAAAAATAGAGCAACATGACCCGGAATTGACATCAATCAAACTCATCTTAAATTAATTCACAACACAAAGAAAACATACCAATTGATGCTTTAATATATAAAAGCCCCTCTAATGCTTCCTAAGGTAATGAATTAGTAGCTTATGCAAGATTGAAAGCTCCCCAAAAATCCTTCAAGATCCTCTCTTCTCCTTCTCCACCAAAAATCTCTACAATCCTCCCACACACACTCACATATACACCACATTCACCAATCATAAAATGCCAATTGTCTCCTCCAAAGTCTTCCCTAATAATTACATGCTAAGTATATTTATCAACCAAATATAATACTAACAACAACAACAACAACAACAACAACAACAACAATAATAATAATAATAATAATAATAATAATAATAATAATAATAATAATAATAACAATAATAATAATAATAATAATAATAATAATAATAATAAATATAACTAAATATCTCCAAAATTCTTCTTAGGCTCCTTACTTAAATGGCATAAATTCACCACATCCTCAAACTTTCTTTTGTGACAATTCACTCCAAACTTACCTTCTAATTTGGTCCCTCTCTAATATACATACTCATCTCCAATGTAATGAGGTTCACTTATGTACTATGCATCATATGCAATACGCAATACATATGTCATGAATACGTATGAAAAAGGGCAGGTGTTATAGTATGGGAGTGATGGAAGTACCTGTAATTAGATATTTTTCGGACATGTTTTTAGACGAATTACTAGGATTACCACCGTACAAAGAAGTGGACTTTGAGATTAAAACAGTTCTGGGGCAGCACCTATATCTATTACACTATATAGAATGGCACCACTGGAGTTAAAAAAGTTGAAGAAACAATTAGAGAAATTGTTAGAGAAAGGGTTCATTCGACCGAGTATTTCACCGTGGGGAGCACTAATCTCATTTATGAGGAAGAAAGATGGAAGTATAAGGTTGTGTATTAATTACCAGTAATTGAATAAAATAACTGTGAAAAATAAGTATCTGTTGCCAAGAATCGATGATTTACTTGATCAGTTGAAATGATCCACAGTGTTTTTCAAAATTAACTTGAGATCGGGATACTAGCAACTCTGGGTGGGAGAGCAATCCATCCCTAAAACGACATTCAGAACGAGGTATAAACACTATGAATTTGTAGTATTGCCGTTTGGATTAACCAACGCTCTAGCCGCATTTATGTCATTAATAAACAAGACTTTCCAACGATACTTGGATCAGTTTATAATTGTGTTCATCGACGACATACTGATTTATTCACCAAGTCAAGAGGAGCATGAGCACCATCTTCAGATAACTCTGCAGATATTATCAGAAAAGCAATTATACATTAAATTCTCCAAGTGTGAATTATGGATGAAGGAAATTACTTTTCTGGCGCATATGGTCTCAGAAGATGGTGTACAACCGGATCAATAAAAAATTAAAGCTATAACATAGTTGGAATCACCTCGGAATATGATCAAAGTTTGAAGTTTTCTGGGATTAGCAGGATATTATCGGAGGTCTATGAGGAATTTCCCTGTGATTGTCAGACCATTGACCAATTTATTGAGGAAGAATATACCTTTTCAATGGACAGAGAAATGTCAAAGTAGTTTTGAAGAGTTGAAAAAGACACTCACCACTGCTCCTATTTTGGCATTACCAACTAGTGAGGGAGGTTTTATAGTTTATACAGATGCTTCTAAGCAAGGGTTAGGATGTGTTTTAATGCAAAATGGGAAGGTGATAGCGTATGTTTTGAGGCAATTACAAACCCATAAAGTCAACTACACTACGCACGATCTGGAGTTAGCTATCATTGTACATGCCTTGAAGATTTGGAGGCATTATCTATATGAAGAGATATTTTAAATATACACTGACCATAAAAGTTTGAAGTACATCCCCACTCAGAAGGAATTAAATGTGAGGTAGTGAAGGTGGATGGAACTGTTGATGGATTATGATTCTACTATAGACTATCATCTAGGGAAAGCGAGCGTAGTGGCAGATGCTCTGAGTTAGAAAATAGTGGAATAATGTGTGGAAATGGTTAGCTATAATACCAAAAATTTAGTGGCTCTTCGAGCTATAAATATTTTGATAAATATCAAAGAAGACCATTTGTTGGCTACATTACAAGTGAAACCCTCGATAGGAGACCGAATCAAGAAAGCATAAATGGAAGACTCTTATTTGCAAAAGATGAAAGAGAAGGTGGAATCGGGAAGAAACAATCAATTCACAATTCAAGAGGATAGTACATTAGTGATTCAAGGTCGTGTATGTGTACCCGATGTTGGTGAACTAAGGAAGCACATTATGGATGAAGCTCATAACACACCTTATGTAATGCACCCGGGAAGTACCAAGATGTACCAGAATATTAAACCTTTCCATTGGTGGCCTACTATGAGGAAGGATGTAGTAGAGTTTGTGGCTAAATGTTTGACTTGTCAGCAAGTGAAAGCCGAACATCAGGCATCTGCAGGTAAATTGCAACCTTTAAAGATTCCTTAGTGGAAATAGGAGAAGTTAATAATGGATTTTATTGTAGGATTACCTAGAACTTTTTAGAAACATGATGCAGTTTGGGTAATAGTTAATAGACTTACCAAGTCTATACATTTTCTACCAATATAGCAGATTGATCTATTGGATAAACTAGCTGCTTTGTACATTTCAGAGATAGTGAGATTACACGGAGTACCATTGTCTATCATCTCAGATAGGGATCCAAGATTTACATCCCATTTTTATGATAGCCTACAAGGAGCGTTGGGAACTAAGTTGCATTTTAGCATGGCATTTCATCCTTAAACAGATGGACAGTCTGAGAGGACCATTCAGACTTTAGAAAATATGATGAGGGCTTGTGCACTTGAATTCAAAGGGAACTGAGATGATCATCTACCATTAATGGAGTTCACATATAACAATGGGTTCCATTCTAGTATTGGTATGGCTCCTCATGAGGCTTTATATGGAAGAACGTGTCGAAGTCCGGTATGTTGGGATGTAGAAGGATTGAGACAACTAGAAGGACTTGAATTGATTCAGAAAATGGTGGATAAAATTCAAGTAGTTAAAAAGTGTCTCAAAGCAGCACAAAATTGATAGAAAAGTTATATAGATCAACACCGGAGGAAAATGGAATATCAGGTGGGAGAGAAAGTTTTCTTAAAGGTATCCCCATGGAAAGGAATTTTGCATTTTGGCAAGCAAGGAAAATTGAGTTCAAGGTACGTTGGACCATATAAGATTATCGAGAAGATTAGACCATTGGCATATAGATTGGCTTTACCAGCAGAATTGGCTTCCATTCATAATGTATTCCATGTATCGATGTTGAGACGATATCGATCGGATTTGAGTCACATCATACAAGAACCGAAGATAGAAATCTCTGAGAAGTTAACTTATGTGAAAGAACTAATGAAAATATTAGATCGAAGGGTGAAGTAATTAAGAAATAAGGAAATTCCTATGGTGAAAGTCAAATGGAGTTATCATGCACCAAGGGAATCAACGTGGGAAGTGGAGGAAAATATGAGATAGAAATATCCTTATCTTTTTCCAGATGGTGGTGAGTTATTAAATTTCGAGAATAAAATTTTATAAGGAGGGAAGAATTGTAACGCCCGTAAAATATGACATGCATTTCTTATGCATTTAATTTAATTTTCCTTGTTAAGGTTTGACATGATGCATTAGCAAATATATATGCGTAGAGTATGTGAATTTCATGCATATTGAGAGTATTTACTTATTGAGTTATGTATGATTCATTGGGGTATGTGGTGAGAGTGTGGTGTTATTAGATTGGGATTTGGGTGTGGATTAGGATGTAATTAAAAAGAAAGTTAGGACTTGAGTGAAACAATTAAAAATTTAAGGACTAGTTGGGAAGAGTAGCATTTCATTAAGGAGCTAAGTGGATATTTAGTGATAAATATCATAAATTTTTGTCTAAATTCTTCCTCCTTCAACGTGGCCATGCATATCAATGTGTATGAGCTCCTTAAGAAAATTAGCTAGTTGCACTCATTTGCCTTCAAATAAATTAGGGATTTGGTAGAGAGAGAGTTCATTTGGCTAAGGAAGTTAGGGATCTAGGCTTTAATTATCAACCTTCAAAGTTCAAACGCATCTTTTGGTAAGTTATTTTTATTTTTGATTGAGTTGTGATAGTATTCTGGATAATAGAATTCGTGCTCTTTTTTTACTAAAATTTCAGCCTCTATATTTTTACTAAAACTCGAGCTATAGAGCTCCAAATCTGATTTTGTTTGATTTTAGAGAAACTTTAGAGAGTCCTCTACAACTCTCAAGTTTTGAGTTTGAGCTAAAACTGTTCTTAAAATAGTCGAAAAGGGCCAAACATTTTCTTTCTCAGTCTGTCACCCTGTGTGACATAATATTACTATAATTAAATCTCTACATATAATAATTATATGATTTTAGTTGAGAATGAAAGTAGACGCATGCATTTAGAGTCTGTGTAAATTTGGTAATCATTAGATGTGTGTGTAATTGTTGAGAGTATCATAAACTTCATGCATAAAATAGGCCAACAGTAAGATATAGGTTGGTTGTGAATGTACTTGTGTGTGATGGTGAGAGGGGTGAGATTTGAAGGTTAAGAGCTTGTTTATGTGTACATTTGATTGCATATATTGGATGAATGATTTATATATATTCATGATGATGAATTATGAATAAATTATAGGAGAGCCAGAAGCCGGTGGAAGCAAAGCCCAATAGAGGAGTCTCTTGCACTCTAACTTTTGGGAGTATTTTGAGGGAATAAGGTTCGATTTGACCCTTGAACTTTTTAGAAAGGTTCAAATTGGCCCTTTTTGACCTTTTTTGACAATTTACCCCCTTAACTTTTCGATAAAGATCAAATTGGCCCTAAAAATTTTATTTACACCCCCATTGTCTGAGATGTACACAAATATAATAAAAAAATTACAAATAACTCCCTGATACTTTAGCTAGTTAACAAATTAGTCCATACTTTCATAAAAATATTTAGTAAGAAATTAAAAATTTATTTGTTAAAATTATATTTAAACCCTTAATTTATTTATGGTATATTATATTATTAGACAAAGTTATTTAGTCATCAATAACTTCTAATAATTTTTTAAAATTGTAATGATCTGTATTTTTCTTATTAAATTAAAATATGGATTTGAGTATTAATTATTATTTTATGAAATTAATGTTAAATGAGTATTTTATTTTATTTTATTTTATTTAAATGATGACATTTTCATATATTTATATATTTTTGTGGGTGTATAATTAGTGATTACATTTAAAAGTTTGAGTGTTATTTTGATAAAAATATTTTTAAGAAGGGATTTACATTGATAAATTCCTACTCTTAATGTAATATATATATTTTAGTTTATTATACAAAAACCCCATTTTCTTTATTTTTCTTTATCTTTTTCTTTCTCTTTTCTTTTCTCCTTCCTTCTCCCTCCCCAATAGCCACTCTTTACCTGCACCAACAACCAGCTCAGCCACCACCTGCGACCTCCACGCCGCCAGCAGCTTCCCACCTCCGGCCGACCACCTTTCTCCCTTCCCCTCCCTTTATTTCCGTCGACCGAGAAGAAGAAGGAGGTGCCGCCGCCACTGGTACCTATGCGTTCGTCATCCTCCGGGCATAGTGAATCTACTGTCCGTTCGTCCGATCTATGCCGGCAACCATCTCGATTTGAGGTAAAAAGATTTTTAAGTTTTTGGTCGATTTATTTAATTTGAGTAGGAATTAGACTTTATGGTAGTTATAAGAAATAAAATTGGAGTTGAGAGTTTTCCATTGATATATTTTTCATAATTTTCTGAATTTATTGAAATTTTTGATGTTCGGGTTACTGTTCCGGATTACTGTTCCAGACTCGGGAATTTTTATATTTTTAATAAATATTGTGTAGATTAAACTTTATTAAGGTAGTTTTATGAAATTATTTGTAGATTTTAAGATATGAATTTATGAAAAAAAATTATGTTTATATATATATTTAGAGAAAAATGGGTATTTTGTTGTTTTATTGATTTTAATTAAAGTTTAAGATTTATTTAATAAGTTGAAAATGATTTAAATAATAGAAGTATGAA
>CATIWO010231356.1:0-24997 GCA_949673435.1 Macaranga tanarius | reverse complement strand
TAAAATTTATTTCAAATAAATTTTTTATTGTATCATATAATATTCTATTTGATACAAAATTAGAATACAAATTAATATTTTATTTGATAAAAATATCAATTTAACCAAATAATGCACCACGAAGTAGCAATACAATAAAGGAATAAAAATATTTTAGAAAATAAAGATGATAAAATTAGAACTTTTTATTTTTAAAATAAATATACATATAATGATATTGAAATAACTTTTAAATTTAATTTAATTTTATAAATAAATTATATACTATTTTTTGAAAATTTTATTTATATTTAAATTAAGTAATTTTAAAAATTATTTTAGTTTTTAAATAAAGTTAGTTTTTTTGGTGAAAATAAAAAAAAATAAGCGGATAATTAAACTTTAAAATGATCTTATTGTAATTTTTAAAATTATATTTAAGTCCTTAGTAGAAACGTGGATAGACTTGAAACAAATTAAAAAATTTATATGATAAATTAATATGATTTAAAGGATATGATTAAATAGAAAATTTGAGTATAGATGAGGATAAATGAGACTATTATCCCTTTTATTTGAATGATCTAATTGTATTTTCAAAAATTTCTTTTAGATTCTAATAAAATAAATTTGACACTTGTTAAATTTTCTATCCTTTTTCTTATCAGAAAAAATAAAATGTAAAAAAATGATTTTAAATTTAGTTTAATTTGTCAATATTGATATAAATTTTAAAGTTAATTTTTAAATATTTTTCATAAATTTTTAACATTTTCACTAAGAAATCTTAAATTCTAACTATTTTAAAATTTATTTCTCAATTTTCAATTTTATTATTTAAACTAATAGGGTCAAACAAAAAAAAAATTATGGTTAAAAAAAATAATTTTAAGATACTAAAAATATTAGTCAATAATATAAAAATATTTGATTTTTTTGAAAAAGTGAAAATTAAAAATTTATTATTATTGATAGTGATAGTTAAAAGTGTTTATTTTATATTTTTATTTTATATTTTATTAATATTAGTCTATATAATAAATTGTTTCACAAGTTATAACTTTTTTGTTTTTTCTTATTATTTTTTATAGATACGTAAAAGTTAAAATTTTATGTAAAAATTTAATAATTAATTTTTAAATATATTTCAAAAATGGTAAAATTAAAATTTGAGAATACTTTTAAATTTTATTTTTTCTTAAAAAAAAACTTTGAATAATTGTCAAATTTATTTTATATGGATTTAAAATTAATTTTTTAAAAAATACAATTAGAACTTTTAAATAAAATTGGATAGCATTGATATGATTCGTAAAGTTGAAGGAGCAAATTGAAATAGCTTTCAAAGTAGGATTAAATTGATAATTGACTTAAAGTTCAGAATAACATATATCATTTTTTCTTTGAAATAAGTAGTAAAGTATAGGTACCATCCAAGCTAATAATCCTACTTAGATTCAAGTCGAAGTTAATGCTATATGTTAGCCATTCATTGCTCCTGATGATATACCTGACAGATTGATATGGCATCATGATAGTTAAAAAGGAGAAAAACAGCTTATGTATGACTTTGTCTCCTCCTTCTTCGGTTAATGACCATATTAGATCTTCCTGTTATAGTATAATTTAGATTAAGCCATTTGATAGGTGCTATTAGATCTCCATTATTTTCTCCATTTAATAATCAATCAGTACTATTAAAGGATGTTACTGAACAGCACCTTCTGACTCCTCAAAATGAAGTTGCTAAAGGAGTTATACACATTGCAAAACTTGCTTTTAGATGCTTGAATGCTAATCCTCAATGTCGAACAACAATAAGACATTTCCTCACAGCTAGCAGTGAAACAGGATCCATTAACAAAACCAATCTTTGAAATAGAATTGAGACAAATTTTATTTCACCACGGTCTCCATGGCTAAGCTTTAAAAAAGACGTGTAGTTATTTTCATACGTTTCTGATTTTTTCATTTCACCGTTATGCTTGAGAGCCTTTTAATACAGGAAATGATGTGCCTTTAAATCATATGACTTGCTTTAGTCTTTTATTCGTTCATATATAATTATTGGTAAATGACGTCTAATGTATTCGAAATTATTCACATGGGAGATAACATGAAATGCATATGGTGCAAGTATTACCTGTCTTTTATTGCAACCAAAAATCAACTTTTCCTTAATTTTTCTTGAAATTCAACAATGGCAGAACCATTTTTACTAAACATCAATCTCTTCAATAAAGAAAGAGAGGAACTCTCATGGTTTCATTACTAATTTGTGACCCTAAGCCAATTCTGAGAGAAGCCCACTTCTTGAGATCTTGCCCCACACTCGCTATCCATACTGTTGAGCAGAAGCTACTATAACGCCATCAAAGGATACAATGGTTTTGGGGTTACTCCGTTTCTTGCTCTGTTGAGAACAGAGAGTGGAAGCTGGCAGAAGTGGAATTAATGGATACTAGAAATGGAGTAAAAGGGCCTGTCGATATGCATGGTTTAAGTTCACCGAATGTGGAAGTGAGATTGAGCATGAAGCATTTCTTTAGCTGTGATTGTCTACATCTGTTTTCAGGTAAATTACATCCATTGCTTTTTTGTCTTTCTCTATTTCTATTATCACCATTTGTAATTCCTAAAAGGTTTTAGGATTATTTTTCAGAATATTCACGAGTTGTATAAGTGGTTTGTTAGATGCAAGCTCCAAATTTTGCTTACTTCAATTATGAGATTAATTTTCACCTCCTCATGGGGAAGATTGCCTCATGTTGGTGCAATCTGTCGGAATTTAGATCATTTAAAAATTAGAAAGTGAACCATGTGCTTCAGGATAAAATCCACCGGCATTGAAAAGAGAGCTTCAGATATAGAAAAGCAACTCTATTGTACATATAAATTCACAACAGCTGGATTAAGAGCAGAAGGAGAAATGCTAGTCATAGGTCAAATGCAGCATTTGCTTTATGTTGTGAATTACATTTCAATTTGTGCATCACATTTCAATCACAGCATTTTTCTCAGCAGTCAAAAAGCTTTTCTCTATTTATTATTTATGAAACTTCTTAATAATGTTAACATGCAGAACACACAATTTGATTCCCAAAGCAATGTCTCTAAAAAACACGAATCAATGATCTTCTATATAAGAAGCCATTCTATGCATCAACCTTTGCAAATATCTATCCATTTTGAATTTGATACCCAAGCAATGTCTTCCCATCTCTTATTCTGCCTTAATATTACTGTTTTTCTACTTTCTCTTCATGCTCTTGCATTTGCTAATGTGGCTGCACACATGCAGGCAAAGCAGGCTAATGCTCTCTTACGATGGAAAGCTACTCTTGATAATCAAACCCAGTCTCTACTGTCTTCTTGGGTTGGAAAAACACCTTGCAATTCTTCTTGGCTTGGCATTTACTGTGATGGTGAAGCAGCTGCTGCAACTGTTACTCAAATAAATCTTGCAAGTTCTGGTTTGAAAGGTACGCTTCAGAGTCTAAGCTTCATGTCTTTTCCCAATCTTATTATCTTCAATATTACCAACAACTCATTCCATGGTGAAATTCCTTCTCATATTGGTAACTTTTCAAATCTTCTCAACATTCTTGACCTGTCTTTGAATATCATCTCTGGTTCTATCCCTCCAGAAGTTGGAAGCTTAACCTCTCTCACATACCTTGATTTGTCAAATAATAATCTCTTTGGTGCAATTCCAGCTTCTATTGGGAACTTGACCAAGCTATCAGCTCTCTATCTTCATCGAAACCAACTTTTTGGCTTGCTACCTCATGGGCTTGAAAATATGAGATTGTTAACTGTCATTGCACTGTCATTTAATAATCTCACAGGTCCACTCCCTTCTTCAATAGTAAATTTGACAAATCTATCAATTCTTTACCTTGCAGTAAACCAACTCTGTGGTTCCATGCCTCATGAAATTGGAATTTTGAAATCTGTCACTGAAATTGAGTTGGCTGATAATCATCTCACTGGTGCAATTCCTGCTTCTATAGGAAACTTAACAAACCTATCAATACTTTCCCTTTTCAAAAATCAACTCTCTGGTTCCATACCTCAAGAAGTTGGA
Source organism: Macaranga tanarius (assembly GCA_949673435.1). Taxonomy (NCBI): domain Eukaryota; kingdom Viridiplantae; phylum Streptophyta; class Magnoliopsida; order Malpighiales; family Euphorbiaceae; genus Macaranga; species Macaranga tanarius. The sequence continues at coordinate 20,931 of CATIWO010231356.1, read as the reverse complement.
ATGTTGACATCTGTCACTAACCTTGAGTTAAACGATAATCATCTCACCGGTGTAATTCCCACTTCTATAGGAAACTTGACACATTTATTAAAGCTTTTCCTTTACAAAAACCAACTCTCTGGTTCCATACCTCAAAAAGTTGGAATGTTGAAATTTATCTCTGAACTTGATTTAGCTGATAATCATCTCACTAATGCAATTCCCATTTCTGTAGGAAACTTGACAAGCCTTTCACTACTTCACCTTTTCAATAATCAACTCTCTGGTCCCATACCTCAAGAAGTTGGAATGTTGAAATATGTGACTGAGCTTGATTTATCCTCCAGTCATCTCACTAGTGTAATTCCCACTTCTATATCAAACTTGACACAGCTATCAAAGCTTTTCCTTAACAAAAACCAACTTTCTAGTTCCATACCTCAAGAAATTGGAATGTTGAAATCTATCACTGAGCTTTATTTATCTGAAAATCATTTCACTGGTGTAATTCCCACTTCTATAGGAAACTTGACAAATCTATCAATCCTTAATCTTCAACAAAACCAATTCTTTGGTTCTGTACCAACTTCCATTGGAAACCTAAGAAACATATCTGGTTTGTTCCTGCATACTAATGAACTTTCTGGGACTCTTCCCTTGGAGATGAACAACCTTACTCTCTTGCAATCTCTTCAGATATATGATAACAGATTGACTGGTCATTTACCACAAGATATATGCCTTGGTGGAAAGCTGCAATATTTGGCTGTTCATGGAAATTATTTCAGAGGTACCATCCCACGAAGCCTTAGAAACTGCAGCAGCCTTTTGAGGATCCGTCTTGAGAAAAATCGACTCAATGGCAATATATCTAAAGATTTTGGCACATATCCACACTTATCCCATATGGATTTAAGTGATAATAAATTCTATGGTGAACTTTCTTGGAAATGGGAAGAATTTCAAAATTTGTCAACCTTAAAAATCTCAAATAATTATATCTCTGGCAGAATTCCAGCTAAAATTGTAAAGGCAACGCAATTGCATTTACTTGACCTCTCAACAAATCAACTTGTTGGAGTGATTCCAAAGGAGTTGGGAAAGTTGAAGTTGATCAAACTCTTTCTTAATGATAACAAGCTTTCAGGTATTATTCCTACAGAAATAGGAATGCTGTCAGATCTTGATACTCTCAACTTGGCAGCAAACAATCTAAGTGGTGCAATTCCTAAGCGGCTTGGTGAGTGCTCAAAACTATTGTTCTTAAATCTCAGCAACAACAGATTTATAGAAAAAATTCCTTTAGAGTTGAGCAATTTACATGTTCTTGAAAGTCTTGATCTCAGTCAAAATTTATTGTGGAAAGACATATCACCACAGCTTGGAGAGTTGCAAAGTTTGGAGACTTTGAATCTTTCCCACAATATGTTGTCAGGTTCGATTCCGACGTCTTTTATTAACTTGTTGAGCTTGACAACAGTAAATATATCCTATAATGAACTGGAGGGCCAAATTCCCAACTCTAAAGCCTTTCAGAAGGCTCGATTTGATGCGCTAAGAAACAACAAAGGCCTGTGTGGCAATCACACTTCTCTAAAGCTCTGTGTTTCAAGTGCAAAAGTAGGAATTTGGAATCTTGTTCCTCTATTTGGCGGCCTATTTCTGTTCGTTATATTGGCGGGAGGTTTTGTCTTTTTCTTCAGAAGAATGAGAAAGAAAAGGGCCCATCCAGAGGAAGCACACGGTGAAAATGTCCGTGCAATATGGGGACATGATCAAGATTTGCAATATGAAAACATTGTTAAGTCTATAGAGGAATTCGACTCTAAGTATTGCATTGGTGTTGGGGGATATGGAACAGTCTACAAGGTTGTTCTTCCAACAGGTCGTGTCCTCGCTGTGAAAAAACTTCACCAATCACATAATGGTGAGCAGATGGCTGATTTGGAAGCATTTCAAACTGAGATTTGCACGTTGACAAACATTCGTCACCGAAACATTGTCAAGTTATATGGGTATTGTTCACATGCCAAACATTCATTTTTGATATATGAATTCATTGAAAGGGGAAGTTTGAGAAGGATATTGAGCAACAGAGAAGAAGCTATAGAGTTGGATTGGGTCATGAGGCTAAATGTTGTGAAAGGAATCGCTAATGCATTGTCGTATATGCACCATGAGTGCACGCCTCCAATTGTTCATCGAGATATAACCAGTAATAATATTTTGTTGGATTCAGAGTTTGAGGCACATGTTTCTGATTTTGGGACAGCAAAGCAACTCATGCCGGACTCTTCAAATTGGACCTCCTTTGCTGGAACATTTGGGTATACAGCTCCAGGTGTACATTCATTTCATCTCCATTTTATTATCTTACAAAGTTATTTTGCTTTAATAATGACAAGTGTGGATTTTGTTAATTCATATAATATATAATTCTAGGCACAACAATATTCGGTTAATTCAAATAATAGTTATATTCTCTCATATGTATATCATTAGCAACATCTTTTATTTTATTTTTACAGAGTTGGCTTACACAATGATGATCAATGAAAAATGCGACGTCTACAGTTTTGGTGTGGTGACACTGGAAATCCTAATGGGAACACATCCGGGCAATCTCATCTCATCTATTTCATCGCTATTGTCCTCATCGTCTTCTTCAAATGATCATCAAACACTATTGAAGGATGTAATTGACCAACGTCTACCAACTCCTGAAAACAGGGTTGTTGAAGGAGTGATACATATTGCAAAACTTGCATTTCGATGTTTAAATGCTAATCCTCAATGTCGACCAACCATGAGCCAGGTTTCTTCACACCTAATAGCCAAATGGGATCCACTAACAAAACTAATATCTGAAATTGAATTGAGAGAAATTTTGGTTCACAATAGTCTCACTTGCTAAGCCTCATCTTTGTGTTGCAATGTGCATTCATGTATTTGTATTTGTGATATTTTCTTTCTTCAACTCAATAATGTAAAATAATGCTTTTTTTTTTCTTTTTTGTACGATGGACTTATGGGTTACTTACTCTAGAAATAAAACTAATTTAAAATCGAAAACCAGACCTAGACTTCATAAATTTTGCAAACTGAGACCTAAGACACGATTGTAAACAATTCTGTCCCACATCCTAGATTCATAAAACAAACAAACAAAATGTCTTAATGTCTTGATCGTTTCAAGAATAAACTGTATATTAGCATAAAAAATTAAGAACAAAGGTTTGAAAAAAAAAACGTAGCTTTATATATAGAGAAATAAGGTCTGGAAAAGGTAAAAAATTCATCAGTTCAGAATAAAAGCAAAACGATAGCTATTTGGACCTAATTGAGTCGGAACAAAAAATCACAGACAACCTTCTTAAAAGTTTCAGGGGATTAATACGACATCCATCGAGGAATGTATAAATCAAAAATGCAAAATGCATCATGCAACAACTCTCTTGACCATGCATGTCCCAAAAAGCCCTATAATAGATCAGCTCAAAAAAAAAAAAAAAAAAAAAAAAGCCAATCAATATAATCACAAGCAAATCTGATACAACTTAAATTATTTATTCCACTCCTTAAAAAAAACACCATTTATTCCACAGCGGATTTCTGTTCCAGTAAGTTTCTGCTCATCGCCTGGTGCTGAACCGTATCCATAAACATAGCAAGTTGGGCATCATATTAAAGTTAAAAGAATTTTATTGGAACAAGCCACAAATTTAAAAAGACTATTGTAATAATAATGATTAGTTACATTTTAATTTTAATTTTAATTTAAGTAAATTTTAAAAATATAAAATAAAATTTAATTTATAAAGGTTATATATTTATCTTCTTTTTTAACCAGTTAATACTTTTATATGAATCTAAGACCCAAAATAATAATTGTTTGTTAGTTAATATTAGTTTTCACGCATGTGTTTTATTTTTTTCTAACTTTGACTAAATTACAATTGGGATAAAATTGTAAATAATATGTTAAAACATATTAATTTTATCAAATTTTAAAGTTTGGTATAACTAGGGGTGTTCATCGGTCGGTTCGGTCTGTTTTTGGGCAATTTTCTGACCGAACCGAAATAACCGAATTTGAAAAAATCAGAATCGAACCGAACCGAATTTGGTCCGAAACTGAACCGAAATTTTTGGTAGAAAACCGAACCGAACATTTTAAAATATTGATTATTTTTATATTTTTATATTAAATTTGTATATATTTGTATATATTTTTAACAAATATTTAGAAAAATTAAAATAAAAAAATCAGTTATTTCGGTTATCTCGGTTAATAGAAAATATTTTTACATAAAACCGAACCGAACCAAATTTCGGTTCGATTCAGTTCAAAAAATTCAAAAATTCTAAAAATGCAAATCGAACCGAACCGAATAGCGTCGGTTCGGCCATTTCGGAGGCCATGAACACCCCTACTTCTTGCTATATGGCTCATACAAATGTATGGCACCTCATAAATAATTAGCAAAAGCGTAAAGCAAAAAAAAAAAAAAAAAAAAAAAAAAGGGTTCAATTAGTTGCAACTTTCATTTTCAAAAGAAGAAAGGAGTAATACGTTAATGGCATCAAAATTATTTCCATTAATATATTATATCACTATCTCATAAATAATAAGAGGACCAATTTGTTCAAATATAAAGAAAATGATGGGTAGCCAATAATCTCAATTTTATTTCAGAAACTATTAAATTACAAGTAAAACCCCCAATTAGCTTTTGACAGCAAGATAACTTCTCTTTCCCCAACACTATTCATTGTCTTTCTTCTTTTATTTGTTAGCTCAGGGTGGTTTTTGGTCCTTCTAGGACCAAAAACCACCCACTTCTTTTCTTCTCGTGTTATTGTGTCTTTCTTTATTAGTTAGTTGGCTTATTGTGCTTTGTTTTTTCTGTAATTTACTGTATTTTTCTTTGTTGGTTTATTGTATTTTATTTTTTTTGTGATTTGCTAGTGTTTTTTTTTGTTTGGTTTGTCGATTTTGTTGGAGATTGAATTTTTGTGACATCATTGAACAAGGATGATCTCTACATGTTGAGGCAGCCATGAACTCCAACTCTTCCTAGGGAGAGGACGACAGCGGACAAAGACATCAGCACTAGATTTGTTTGTTTTTACCTTTTGTTAATGTTTATGTGTTTATTTTGTTCCCTGAGTTGTAGATTGTTAGCTTAGTTAGTGTTTTTAGTTGTGTTTGTTTGATTTTCAGTTGTTTGCTCCTTCACCATTATTAATCATCTTTGTGCAATTTGGCTAGAAGTGGTCTCAATATGGGGATCCCTAAGTTGTTAGGGAGTCATCTTTATTTTTATGTAGTTAGTCCCTTTGAATCTCTAACAACGGGAGAGACTTTTACATTGCTACGCTGTAGTAATTTTTTTCTCCGGGTGGTATGTAGGGGTGTAAATGAGCCGAGCCGTTCGCGAGCTACTCGGCGTTCGACTCGTTAAAAGCTCGTTCGAGCTCGTATATTGAAGCTCGTTTGATAAACGAGCCGAGCTCAAACTATACAAAGCTCGGCTCATGAAAGCTCGTGAACAAGCTCAAACAAGCTCGAATAAAAGCTCGCGAGCCGGTTCGTAATTTTAATGTATTAATAATTTAATTTTAGATATATAATATATAAATTTTTATTAATTTAAATATTTTAAAAATATATTATTACAAAAAATTATAATTTTATAATAAATTATTTTAATGAATAATTTAAATTTATACATTGTATTTTTAGAAATTTTTTTAGTTTGTTTAGGCTCGTGAACATCTCGCGAACATTTAGCGACCTAATGAGTTCGGCTCGTTTATAAATGAACCAAACCTGAGCTAGCCAAAGCTCGGCTCGGCTCGACTCATTTACACCCCTAGTGATATGCGCTCCTCTTAAATGAATGCAATATTCATCATGTTCAAAAAAGAAAAAAAAAAAAAGTAAAACCCCCCAATTAAATGTAAAAAAAAAAAATTAGCGTCGGTTTGACATTACTTATCTTTTAGATTGTCCATTTTCAAAAAAAAAATAAAAAATTGTAACTACCTTCAAAAATAATAATAAATCATGTTATTGGGATAATAAAAAAAAATCAATTTTAAGTTTTAAAAACTTGAACTAAAAAATAAGATGAAAATCAAAATAATTTTATATTTTAAAAATATTAATAGGTTTTTTACTCTAATGATAAAAATGAGAGCTAGAACATACGTTAGAATATACACTTTGTATTTAAAAAAAATTAAAAGCAAATTAAATGTCTATTTGGTTTAAGTGAGAGCTAGTAAATAATAGCTAATAGATGATATAGCTCATAACTGTAAACTATTTGAAAAAATTTCATTAACTAGTATGTCAAATGGTCATTAAAATATAATTTATTTTTAAATGTTATTTTATTTACCTTATAATATTTTTTAGTTATTTAAAAATAATATTAGTAATTGATAATAATTTAATATGTTAATTTATATTATTAAAAATATTAATAAAAACTAATTAGAAATGAATTTTAAAAATACATAAATATAAATATTATACTTACTTAATTATTAATTATAATTAAAAAAATTTATTTTAGTTATGAATTATAACAAATTAATTTTATTTTTTTAATTTAATATCAAATATTTCATTATTAATTATTTTTAATAAAAAATTATATAACTAAAATAAAATATAAATTCAAATTAGCTATTAACTAGTAGAAAAAATTATTTTAAAACAGAAATGATAGAAACTGTTGAGATTAGTTAAACCAAATACTTATAATTTACAGATTTAAGAAAAATAAATATTAAATTTTTTTCATCTACTAAACCAAACACCTTCTATATTTTTATAATAATATTTTTAGAACTTCTATATTAGAATAATTAATGGGTTGGAATACATACTTTTTCAACAACAATAATTAAAAAAAAAAATGATGAAACCCAAAATTTCCTTGGCAAATAAAAGCAAGGTTTTGAGTTCTAAAAACATCAAAGTCTAAACAAAACCCAACATGGCAAAGTTCTTATCCTGGGCCTTTCTCTCAACTCTCTCCCTCTTCGTTGCCATCACAATTCAACAAAAACAAGCCACAGCACTGCCTCTGTCGACCAGCTCGAGGTGGGTTGTGGACGAGAATGGCCAAAGAGTGAAGCTAGCATGCGTGAATTGGGTGTCACATTTAGAGGCAGTAGTAGCAGAAGGACTAAGCAAGCAACCAGTTGATGAGATTGCCAAGAAAATTGTATCAATGGGATTCAACTGTGTTAGACTTACTTGGCCACTTTTTTTGGTCACCAATGATACTTTGGCTTCTCTTACTGTGAGACAATCATTTCAAAATCTTAGTTTGCTTGAATCCATTTCTGGTATTCAAGTTAACAATCCTTCCATCATTGATCTTCCTCTCATCAAGGCTTATCAGGTAATTAAAAATTAAGTTTTTTTGTTAATTAATGATAGTATTATAATTACTTGATTAATTAGCACCACCTAACTTTATGACATATCTTACACAAATAAAAAGATAAGATGACCTCAATTTTCCATATTCTTTTTTTAGTGGTTATGTTGGTCAATTGGCATGATCAATACAACATAAGATGGATAAGACTTTGTCTTGTTTTTTTTCTTTTATAGAATTTTATTTACTTTATTTATATATACAAGGAAATGAATGTCCATACATTAATCATTATATTTGAGGTAACATTATGATGATTGATTTTTTTTGGGTTATCTATAAAAAAAATGCATGAACTTTGGCGTTTTTGGTAATTTAATCATGAACTTTCAATTTTGGTAATTTTATGCATAAACTTTTTTTATTTTTGCAATTCTATGCACCGGTTGAAAATCCAGTGAAATCTTGCTGACGTGGCTACCGGAAAATCTGAGTTAATCCACGTAGGCGTCACGTCAAAATGCATCTTTTTGATAATTTGCAGAACAATGCACAAACTTTCATATTTTTTGCAATTTTATCATGAACTATTAATTTTTTGGCAAATTGATGCATATATATATATATATATATATATTTTCAATTGATACATGTAGAACGATTATATAAGCAATTTGAGGTAACATTATGATGATTGATTTTTTTTTTTTGGCTTTATAGTACTATTATCTACTTTAAAGCTGTAAAATCTTAAATTTTAATTCTGTTTGAATTAGTTAACTAAAATTAAAAAAAAATTACATCATATGTTTCTATTTAATTAATTTGTACTACTATAATCGAATTTAGAGTTGTGAATTTTTAAATTTTAATTCGTGTAAAATTAGTTAACCAAGATTTTAAAAAAATTACATCATGTGTTTCTATTTTAACTAAATTAGTACTGCAATCGTCTATAAAGCTGTAAGATCTCAAATCTAAGCTCTAAACAAAATTAAATGAATTCAAGATTGATGCAATTATATTAAAATTGTAAATCTTTTAATGGAGGAGGAATTTTTGAAGAGTTGAGATAAGAACAAAGTTAGGTTGATGGAACTCTTTAACAAAATTTGTCACACACAAAGCCCATAGATGACATTATCATTAGTTCACTTTTTTTTTTCTTGCACTGAATAGTGTCATTATTTTAAGCAACTTGCTATTAGCTTAATAGAAGAAATGGTTCATTATAGGCGGTGGTGTCTAGCCTTGGGGACAACAATGTGATGGTGATATTAGACAATCATATAAGCAAGCCTGGCTGGTGCTGCAGTAACTTTGACGGCAATGGTTTCTTTGGTGACTCTTACTTCAATCCAGACCTATGGATCAAGGGTCTATCCCAAATGGCCACCTTGTTCAATGGTGTCACTAATGTTGTTGGCATGAGCCTAAGGAATGAGCTTAGAGGCCAGAAGCAGAACGTAAATGATTGGTACAGGTAATTAACAACTCCTGTGAGTATGTTCCTAGCAGAAGATCTCATGTTCGAATTCTCATCAATTTAAATTTCTTTAGGCTAGTGGTGGTAACTAAGTGCTAGCAAAAATCATTTTTATACCTAATGTGATGTAGGGACACCTCATGGTTTCACACATATTATTTGGTTTATAATGTATTAATTAATGTGGCAATGGTATATGCACAGGTACATGGAAAAAGGAGCTGAAGCAGTGCATTCAGCAAATCCAGATGTTCTTATTATTCTATCTGGCCTGAACTATGACAAAGACTTGTCGTTCCTGCGCAATCGTCCATTGAACGTCTCGTTCACAGGAAAAGTAGTCTATGAGATACATTGGTATGGATTTTCAGATGGGCAGGCATGGAGGAACGGCAACCCGAATCAAGTGTGTGGTAGAGTGGTCAACAATATGATGAGAATTTCTGGATTCTTGCTAGACCAGGGATGGCCAATGTTTGTAAGTGAGTTTGGAGTTGACTTAAGAGGTTCAAATGTGAATGATAATAGGTACCTGAGTTGCTTCATTGGTGTAGCAGCTGAACTTGATTGGGACTGGGCCTTGTGGACACTGGTTGGAAGCTATTACTTGAGGGAAGGAGTGATGGGACTAAATGAGCATTATGGTATGTTGAATTGGAACTGGTGTGATATCAGGAATTCAAGCTTCCTGCAGCAAATATCCGCACTTCAGTCTCCTTTTCAAGGTGAGCTGGCATAAAATATTGAATCAGAATAAACCTGAACTAAGTAAATTACATATCCTATAGTCTATGATTGTGTTCTTGTAAAAAATGCAGGGCCAGGTCTATCAGAAACTAACCTACATAAAGTGATTTTTCACCCATCAACGGGTCTCTGCGTTCTGAGAAAATCAATATTCGAGCCACTGAGCTTAGGCCCTTGCAGCGACTCTGAAGCTTGGACATACACACCTCAGAAGATTCTGTCACTTAAGGGTACATATTTCTGCTTACAGGCAGATGAATTGGGCAAACCAGCAAAGCTTGGCATAATCTGCACAGACTCTACTTCAAAATGGGATATTATCTCTGATTCTAACATGCACCTATCATCTAAGACCACCAATGACACAACCGTGTGCCTTGACGTAGACTCCACCAACACCATTGTTGTAAATACTTGCAAATGCTTGAGCAGAGACAGCACATGTGACCCAGAAAGACAATGGTTCAAATTAGTAAACAGCACAGTAAGTTCAACCACAACAAAACCCGCCCTTCGAATCAGTTCAATCTTAGATTACCCAGCAAAGGATTTGCTGTGGAAGTTTTTGAGCTTAGCCTAAGGGAAGCAGCAACTTGACAAGGGAGTGAACATTTTTAACAGTACAAATTTTCTTCAATAAGTACACAGATATTCACAGAAACAAAAGAAGTACAATAGTGTAATAGCAAAATTCTTATCATGTAACTCCAAATAAACATATTAATGGTTAAAAATTTGCATACATGGATTTTCAGCTTGCTTAAAAATTTAATATACTAATCATAGCAACACTGTGCTAAAATTGCTCACCAACCTAGGCTTTAGAGTCACTAATAACCCATTCTTCATGTATAGTGTAGTTGTCATTTTTGGAACAACATTATGACCTTCGACAACCTGAACACAATACCTCAACAAGATTGAAGCAGCCACCATCTTCATTTGCATGTATGCAAATTTCTTCCCCAAGCACAACCTTGGACCGGCATTAAACACTGCATATTTGAACTGATTTTCACTCACAAATTTTCCATCTTTAATCCATCTTTCTGGCTTGAATTCTTGGCAATCTTTTCCCCATATAGGCTCCATTCTAGCCATTGAAAAGATGCAGTAAAGAACTCTAGCACCTTTCTTAACTACAGAGCCATCAGGTAGCACATCATCTTCCATCACTTCTTTTATTTCAGTTGGTACTGATGGGTAAAGCCTCATGGATTCTGATAATGCAGCTTGGAGGTAGATCATGTTCTTCAATTCTTCTACTGTGAAAATAATGTGATTGTGATCATTTTCGCTTTTGCATTTGCACTTGCGCTGACTCAAAATCTCATCGATCTCAGTCAGAATTTTTCTGTTCACATCTGGGTTATTGTGCACTAGCCAGAAAAACCATGTCAATGCTACAGAAGTTGTGTCTCTTCCTGCAAGAATGAAACTTACACAGAAATCTCTGAAATAGTTGTCAGGAAATTGTTGTTGGTTTTTGCCATTCTCAGCATATGCAATTTCCATGAGCCTGGCCAAGAGATCAGATTGATCATTTAAGCTACCAAGCCTGGCTAGTTTATTCCTTCTGTCCTTCACCATCTCATCAGCAAATTTATGAACAATTCCAATAGCTGTCCTGAGCCTCTTCTCAAATCCTATTCCAAAGAACCTCATGGATTTCCATACAAAAGGCAGCACCAAGAATCTGAACAACGTGAGCTCTGTCGCTTCTTCAAAAGCTTTCGCGAAGGGAACTTCAGGCAAATTGAGGTTCAAACACCCTGGATCAACCCCAAAAGCTGCAGTGCAAATGTTATCAAATGTGAAACGAAGCAGCAATTCTTGCAAATCAAAACTATCTCCTGACCTGATAAGCTGTTCTATTACTTTCAACAGCTTCAGGTGCACAAGATCTTGCATTGTTTGAAGTGAATGATCAATAAACCTGCTTGAATGCATCTCTATTTTCGCTATTCGCCTATGATCTTTCCACAATTCACCATCAGCATTGAATATACCATCTCCAAGCAAATCCTGAAACCTGTCCCTAAAGTATTTTCCTTTAGGAAAGTTCTTAAAATTAGTCCTGAGCATATACTCAACGTTGACAGGATCAGCCGTCATGACTCCATGAGCTCCTGCCATCCACAATCCCCTGTAATGGAATGTTCCGCCGGCTCTAATCAAAGCTCTGGTAATAAAACTGAGAGTGTCATTGATGTGGGGAAGCATGGTCGGTATGATACCAAACACAGGCCATATCATCGGGCCATTGTTGGTGAGCTTTGCTCTTATGCAGCTGAAAACAAACAGCACTAAAGAAGCAAGAGCCAAATCCCAAAACGATAAGTGAACAAAAAATGATTCCATTGCATTAAAGAAGATGTTTCTTGTCATGGTTGTTTCTGCTTCTTTGAATTACAGGATATTTCTGAACCAGTAGAAGCAAGAGGACTTTACTATTTTACAGAGAGTCATTGATGCCGGTTTAAAGAGAGCAATTATATCAGCACCAACACCTTTGACAATTCATGAAAGCAGGTAATTATGATCATCCTGAAATGGGGCAAATTTAAGAGCCAGCCAAAAATATATGAAGCATATCTCTATCAAATATTATTCTAAGTAAATGAGAGTTGTCTTGTTATGGCATTATTATTGTTTCTTGTCATTCTGATGTTACCAAGAAATGCTATCTGTTTCTTCTTGTAGATAGTGTGAGTGAGGATTGAGGAGAGTCTTACAAGGGAAAAAAAAAGCAAGAAAACCAAATGTTGTACTGTTTTTTTAGGTTTTTGTTCTATTGTATCTGTATTTATATATTAAAAGAAAGGTTATGTCCATCAACCTCTGTTGGTATAAGCGCCAAGAAGTTTGAGTTTTTTTAATTAATATCTGAAGCTCAAGTCTTATATATATGGAGAAAATATACTCTGGAATGATTTTACCTCCCTTATAAATTCATTCGATTTGATCTGAATTAATTAGAGCTTTTACAACTATCGACAATTAAAAAAAATTATGCCCCATGATTTAATTGATGTAATGATAATTTCTTATGAAGTATGCAATTAACGATTAGCATAGAAAATGGTTTCTTATGCTATGTAATCTTATTGCTCTCACCAATTCTTCGCCTCAAAGAAATTTTCCTTATTTTAACATATTGGCATTTTTTATCCTAAATTATTTAATGAAGAAAATTAATATTTTCCCTTATATATATATATATATTTTTTTTTTTCCTGTGCTTTTTTTGTACATTTGTTTTTTTTGTTCTGGCTTCAAGCCTCCTTCAGTTTTTTGTACAATAAAATTACTTTTTTTCACAGTATACTGTCCACTAGAAAAAGGGAAAATTATATGCATCAGAATTTTAAAGAAACATCTGATTAATTCCATTTTGAATTTCATAATACATGCAAGAGCTACATTTCCCCTTTATTTATTTATTATAGAGCAGTAGCAGTCAAGATATTAAAATTTTCATTTTAACTCAAAATTATTTTATTTAAGAACTGAAGAATATAGCTCTATACTATACAGATGAATGATAATGAATACAAATATAAATTTTAATAATGAATACGACTAGTTTATACTATAAAGAGAAAAAAAGAAAAAAAGAAAAAGAAAATGAGATTGAGAGCTAATAGCAGATTCTTATAAATCTGTGAACATGACAAAAGGTTAGACCCCAATCCGACAAAATCTAATTTCTTTAATCAGCAATATTGGGGGGACAGGGAATAAGGAAGTCTCTGGGTTTGTGAGACTGGAAGAACAAAGTTACAAACCACAAGCTTTCAAGTTCAAGCTGACAAGCAAATAAATGCATAACTTATTAACTCTATGGCCTTAAAGATCACTTAAGGAAAACATTTATGTTTTCTATAATTAGAAGTCACTAGCTCCAAGGGATTTTCCTTCATTTTAGAGCATGCTTCACCATTGGTGGATGCAAAAGAAATGAGAAAAAAAAAAAAAAGGAAGATGAACACAAGCACCATGGTAAAAATGCATACATAAAATACATAAATGTCTGTGAGTAGTTGAGTGGTAATTTTTTTCCAAGGGTATTTTGATATGCATGGTTCAAATCTTGTTATCATCAGTTTTAAAGAAAAATCTGCTCCTATAGTGCAGTTCACCAATATTTAGATCATATCGATCTTCCTATTAAAAATAATAAAAAAAAAGACATACATAAGTCATTTTCTAATGAAATTATAATGATATTTTATTTGAAAGATTGATTCATATTACTAATATTTTTTGGTTCAAGTGGCAAGGAATTTGAATTCCCTCAAATAAGGTTTCGAGTTCAAATCTTATGTGAACCCTTATAGCTATCAAATATCGGGGACATCATATAAAAAAACATTCATATTAAACAAATGATATGATTCCATATATACCACAAATAGCACAACTTTTTTTTATGTTAGAAGCATGCATATAGTTTAATTAATTAATATTCACCAACAAGATCTTTTAGGGTTACTCATTCTTTTACTTTTTTTTTTTGCATGATAATTATTTTCCTTCTTTTCTTATTTTTCCCCTTTTTTCTTTATTTTTTTTTGGCTCCCACAGAATAAGATGCAAAGAAAGTTGAAGGACAACCCCTTTTATCTTTTTCTTTTAATTCCACTTTTGTCATTCAAAACCCAAACATGCACAATCCTTTAGTTAAAATAAATTTAATTCCACTGTTGAGGATTTATATAATCAAAATAATAAAAGTTCTTTGTTCATTTTCAACATTGAATTGTATTGTATATTTTTTTTTATATGTTATTTTTTATGATCAAAATATTCAAGACTTAATACTCTATTGTTCTTTCTTCAAAATGTTGGCATTTGACTATTCCATCTCTAGATGATTTTAAGGGCTCACTTCCCACATCAGTCTGGTGCATTTATTTTATTTTGTTTTATTATTATTATTATTATTATTATTATTATTATTTTGAACTAGAGAAAGGGGAGGCAATGTTTGAACCCTTGACTTATACATGCCTTGAAGGAAGCTTTGTCACTAGACTACTCAACCTTCACAGTCTGATGCATTTATCTTTAATAAGAAAAGCAAAGTCGTCAGCCAATTGAACTTTGAAGTTTATTCTATTTGTTTCTAAAGTACTCTAAGCCTCTTCCAAGTTACACAGAAGAAAAGTGCAAAAGAAAAGAAAAAGGATAGAATGAACTTGATTCTGGTATACAGTACAAATATCTTTAATCAAGAACCACTTCTTTTAGTGAACTCCAAGCAAATCAAAAGAAGTCCCTTAACGATATCATTCTTCTTTCTGACTAGTACAACTATACAAATTACTGTTGGCTTCCTACAATGCCATCAATAAATAGCTAGCATCAACATGCTTATAAGCTAAAGCTCATTGTACATATATTCATTCTACGCCCTAGAGTCACAGATTTGTTAGGCCATGAACTTGTTTCGAAATGACAGATTTTTTTCTTTAGATGAAGATGTGCTTATAAAGAAGATCCTTCTGACGCATGATCCTGATGGCCGTCATTTAGATTCTGAGCTACTGCTTCGTGCCATGGAAAATGTCATGTGTAACACGGCTGAATCACAAGTAATGTATATATACTAATAGCTTGCATCCTTACCTCTGTGTGTGTATGTTTTATTATTATTATTATTAATAGGGAGGTTATACGACTTAAATATTAATGAACTGCACAACAAGGGATAGCTTTCCCCTTTTAAATCAGGTGGAAATTAATTCCACAAATTAATGACAGCATGATTTGCCTCATGATGTCCTTGGAAAAAAATGACCACTAAATCACTCCTTCACTGGCTTACCTATGTATTTTTATGCTGAATTTATGTGAAATTTCATATAATTGGTCCAGAGATGCCTGATAAGATATCACTTCAAGAATTGAGTTACTTACCGTAATTGACATAGAGCAGAAGTGATGAATAATTGATGGATTTTAATTGTAGTGTTGAGATTATTTGTATACTTGAATGCAAATTACAAGTTCGATTTTCAGGTTCGCAGCTCACATATTGATGCCAATGCATTGAGTGATACAAGAAATATTGAAGTATTTGGAGCACAAGAGTCATTGCAACAGATCATCAACAGAATTTCATGTGAGGTATAGTTCCTTACAATTGATTCACTCTCCTGAGATAATGCAATAAGTGCACATAAATTACATCCTTTTTCTGTTTATTGCAGATGCTTTTAAAGAGCTCCAGCGAGTTGGATTTGCATGCGAGGACTATGACCTTGTTCGATTTGCTTGGAAATTACAGATGGGATGCTAAAATGGTGATTATACTTGCAGCATTTGCAACAAGCTATGGTGAATTTTGGCTGATAATGCAGCTATACCCTCATAATCCTTTGGCAGTATCAGTTGCAATGCTTAAACACTTACCTAACGACTTGAGCATGTTGAAGCCTATATTCAAAGCCTTGAGCTTGTTGGTCAAGACAATGGTGGATATCACAAAGTGTATCATCAAGTTCGAAGGCAGGCCATTCAGACATGTAACGCTTGATGATGAGGCAATGGCCATCACGAAATCTTATATCTATATGTCCTCTTACTGGGTAACAAGAGGCACCCTGACATGCTCATCCCAAATCACAGACTTGATTGCCATGAAGCCTGAGCAAGTGCATGTTCCTTCCCTCCAATATGTACCTTTTGCCTTCATTATTCATTTCATGCACATCATTAGAGTATTGGCCTGTTTCAGGATTATTCATAATGGTGGATTTTCTCTTCAGGTACTCAAATTCAACAACATTTACCGCTTGGAAGCTATCAAGTCTGGTATGTAGGTTGAGCAGTATGTGCAGTCGCCTCAGTCGGCATGTGGACTTGTGTCATCAACAAATAGGTCACTGTTCTGATCCTTCAGAATGGTTCAGGAAGCTGTTCTCTGCATAAATGTGATGTAGACTGCAATATTTTAACACCCATGTTCTGCATAACCTGCAGAGACAAAGTTGCATCAGAAGCTGTCAAACTATTTCCAGGGGGAACATGCTGATAACCAAGATGTCCTGGACATATTATTGGCTTCGAAAGATCACTCACCACTCAAAAATTCTAGGCAAGCAAAGGTAATTACTCTTCTTGTTAAATAGTAACATCAAAATCTCAATATGCCTGTATACAACTGGAGCAAAGTTAGTTTTTTCAACTAAAAATTAAGCAATGCATCAAAAGGCCTCTTACAGTATCATCTGCATTGCTGACAGCTAGGTATTTCTGAACTGAAAGACAAGGTAGTTTTATTTTTGGTCTCAAAGCCAGAGTTTCTTCCACCAGAGGGATTGTTCCTCTTATTCCACCAAACGTATGATCATCCTGAACATAAGAATCTAAAGAAAAGTTATGAGATTGTGTGGGTTCCAGTCTCATTTTCTGATACATGGACTGATGATGAAGCAGAAAGATTCGACTTTTTATCGAACTCTTTGCCATTGTGCTCAATCCGGCAGCCTTGGTTGCTGCACTCAGCTATTGTGAACTATCTCAGACAAGCATGGAACTTCAAAGGTGACCCTCTCATGGTGGTGTTGAATTCACAAGGGATGGTTACACATTCAAATGCAATAGATATGGTATTTATCTGGGGTGCTAAAGCATTTCCCTTCTCATTTTCAAGAGAAAAGGATCTCTGGGAAGAGGAGAATTGGACTATAAAATTTTTGATTCAAGATATTGACCCTGTACTAACTAGATGGGTAATATACTAATTATGCATCTTTAGTTTCATTACTATAATTACAGGTCTTGTATTCAATTGCATTTCGTGTTGAACCAGGTAGATGAAGGAAGAAACATTTGCATTTATGCAAGTGACAACCTAGACTGGATTAGAGAATTCAATGATAAATTTAAGAATATCAGAAGTGCAGGTGTGCAGCTTGAGATGGTATATGTTGGCAACAGGAACCTGACAGAACTTGTGAGACATATTTTAGCTACCATCAACAAAGAAATGCATAGCAGTTTACTTCCTTTCACAAAACTACATTTCTTTTGGCTTCGAATGGAGAGCATGCGACGATCAAAACTTCGAATGAGAGAATCAGACCATTCTGATCCTATTCTGGAACAAGTTTTAGCTCTGCTAGATAGTACTGATGAGGGATGGGCAGTAATAGGAAGAGGGAGCACATCAGAGATAGTAAAGCTCCAGGGAAGAAAAATGATGGAGTGCTTGGAAAAATTCCTGGAATGGAGCAACAATGTTGCAGAGTTCGGATTCTTGGGTGCTCTCAGGACTGCCCTGGAACCACCTGATTTTCCACTGGAGCCCTGCAATCACACCAAAATTATACCTTATAAGGCAGAAGGATTAATCCATGGAATTGTTGCATGCGAAAAGTGTAAGCGTCCAATGAAGAAGTATATTGTTTACGAATGAAATGTGTTCATGTATGCAACTTCAACCAAGTTGCTTTGTAATTTGTATGTCATTTGAAGCTGATTTACTGACTTCTGATAGTTATGTTCTGTTGACTGTGATTTCACTGTTTTACATTTCGGTATCTACTGTTAAACAGAATTTTGATTTTTACGAGCAATCAAAAAGAAACAAAGGGAAAAAGGGTATTCTAGCATATCAGAACAAAGAAAAAGAAAACATTCATATCCGCATCTGTTGGACTTTCTTGGTCAAGTCAGGCCCGGCCCGCTTCATCAAGAAAGTCCAACATAGTATCAGAACCCAATGCTTTAACAAGCCATCAAGATCCTAGCCCGAGAAAGAAGATGCCCAAGATTAAGATGAAAAATGAGCCACCAAAACAAAAAAAAAAGTATAAGATGAAGATGAAGATTGGGTCATCAGCATGGGCCAATATTGAAGAGGTCAAGCCCAATGAGAAGAAGAAATGGATGGACACTAGAGGAAGAAAGTCTAAGCTCAAAGAAAGAAAAAGAAGAATGGACATTGAAAGAAAAAAGTCCAGAGCCTTGAAAGTTTAAAGCCCGAGAGAATGGATTGGACAAGAGCTTTCACAAGAAGAAACCTCAGAGATAATGAAGCAAAAACAACTGGGCTATAAATTAACAGACCCCAATCCAGTTGCATTTGAGGGGAAGTGTTAGAAACTTGAGAAGCAACTGGGGAAGAATCCCACAGCATCTATCATTTAGGTGGAGTTCAGGATATGACCAAGAAAAGAATCAATAAACCTGACAATAATTCTGATGAACTCTTGGAATTTATTCAATAATCAATAAGCTCTCAGGAATTTATTATAGATCAGCTAAGAACCAAAATCTCTGCACTTAAAAAAAGAACAAACACAACAAAAATCCTCAACTATCAAATACATTTATCATATACATCTATGCAGGATGGTTTCCATCTTTCACTGGAACACATAAAACAAATTTGATAGTTCCTGCTAATTTCTTGATTCTCAGAAGGCAGTGAGGACTTCGCTCGTGTCGGTCAGATATTGAATTGTTTTGTATCAGAAACATTACATTGCAATAGGGAAGTCCAAGCATGTGACACTATCATGACATTGCTTAACATTTTAGCCCCACTTGGCAGCATAAATTCCTAGATATCATTGCCCTTTTGCTTTTTTTTTTTTGATCACAGGCTTTAGGTACGTACCTCATTATTGCATTTTAGTTCTTATGCTTAAAGACAGGGACTTGGCAACAGGATTTTCTCTTTTGTTCTTTCCTTTCTTTGCTTTGCTTTAGTTGAGACCGACAATTGGTTCAAAATTTTACAAATTTTTAAGGGGTAAGTACAAAAAAAATATCCTATGGTTAGATGTTTTTTTTACTTGAAATACTGTGGTATTTTTCGTAATATTTAGAGATATTAGTTTGATTTTACTTGCATTTTAGTACCTTAATTATTAATATTATTAAAAATATGTGATGTAATGCTAAAATAATACGAATATTTAATTGTAAAATTATTTATTAAGTAGTATATCGTTCAACCAATTAAAATAAATTTACAAAAAATAAAAATAAGATGTATTTTTATTTTTATTAGAAATAAAAAAATAATTTTTAAAATAAATATATAATATTTTTAAAAGTATCTAAATAGTTATATTGATAGTAAATCACATCTAAAATATTTTTATTAATGAAATGTAATGTTATATTAACATTTTGATATAAAATAATGACAATATTAGTTGAGAGGGTATTAAAATGTTAGAAAATAAAACCACAAACCTTTAAATATTACAAAAAATATCACAATACTTTAAGTGAAAAAATGCCTAACCACAATGTACTTTTTGTATTTATCCCAATTCTTAAAGCCCAAACAATGTTTAATTAATAATTACACGACCTCTTGAATTTAGTATGTTGTGTCAGTTTATTTCTTTGATTTATATATTAACCGTTTTACACATATACTTGTTAAAAATGGCTATGGTACATATGTATATTTATACAAATGAAATTAAAAATTATTAAATTAATTTCTTTAATTTTAACCGTTGATATTTTATTATAGGACGGTAAAGTCCCAACCACGGGATGGGCACAACAAGGGAGAGGGAAAGGTTCGAATCCCTCCACCCACCCTTCCCTTCCCTTCCCGTCCAATATATCTATCTATATATATATATATATATATATATATATATATATATATAATTAAATAAAGACTAATTTAAAGGTTTAATTTTAATTCCAATTATATGCATACATATATATATATATACTGTAGAAGGAATTATTAAAGATATGATTTATAAATATTTTTTAAAAAAAATTTAAGTTACAAAAATACTACTCAATGTTAAAAGTATTGATAATATTTTGTTTTAGCAAATCACGTGTATTAGGCCATAAATGAAAATATTAATTAACATATTGAACAAAATGAAACTCTATATATGTGGATATGTGTTTTCTTTAAGATCTTGGATAATGTAATGATATGCACTAATCAGGGCTATAAATTTCATGCCCTCCAATCAAGCAAGAAAGAAAACTAGCTTTATTAAAGATTGATATGTGGAAATTTGAGGAAACACTAGGCATCTAAATTTTATTTTATGTGGAAAATTTGAAGATAATTCTCGCCAACTTTCACTTTAATGATGCATTGTTGCTTATGTCATCAACTTGCAATTTTCTTTAATGAAGTTTTTGTGAGGTTCTCTTTATTTATTTATTTATTTTTACTGTGTATTGTCACAGGTTTTAAATTTGAAAAAATAGAAAGAATATTTTACATGAAGTCACTGCAAGCACGAAAGCACAAATTCATATGAAAATAGATTGTGTGGTTTCACTCGATCGGGTCGCACCACATAAATTTGT
>CATIWO010231338.1:0-12300 GCA_949673435.1 Macaranga tanarius | reverse complement strand
GGGATAAGATCCTATGCTATCTAAGTTATTCTTGATGAATAAGTACCTGGCCAGGTTAAACTTGACTTACCTGAAAAGCGTTTCGGTGCTAGAAAGAGTTTCTAGTATAAGTCATGTTTTATCGAGAATTGAACTTGAGATGAGGTCATATGATTGAGGCAATTAGAGTTTGACTAAACTGTGACTCTAGCCAATATCAGGATCTTATAATGAAGGGACATTTAGTGCACGGTAATTATGTTCTATAGTTCTTGAGGATCTACAAAAAGCATTCATTTCTATTTGAGTAGTCGTGACATCTATGTACGACTTATGGGAACTAAATGTGATTAATTGGGATTTTCAAATTTAGGATGGAAAAGTGTTTCTATAATATTAAGTGTTAATATTATTTCCCATTGCCATTTAGACTTGAACCTAGTAAGTCACATACAAAAGAGTTGCACTTGTGGAGATTAATATTAATTTGATTATTAATTAAAGAGTTTAATTAATTAATTAAATTAATTGGATTCGATTTGCGCATATGCGGGGATCTAGCATATCCTGAAATCTAAATTCAAAGATTAGGACTTAATTACAATTAAATAAATATTAATTTGGACTTGATTTAATATGTGATATTAAGTTCAAGGAGTAGATTAATATTTTCCTCCAAATGCATTTATATATGGGCCATAAGCTGGACCATGTATATTGATTAAGATGGCCCATAAGATGGACTATGTATATTAATTAAGATGGGCCATAAGATGGACTATGTATACTAATTAAGATGGACTTAAAATGGACTTAGGATGGGGCTTTATTTAAAGAGTTTAAATAAGCCCATAAGTTGTCTAGTTTGGTATAGAGTGGGCTTTCTCTAAGTATAAAGAAGCCCATATGTCCATAACCTTAGCCCAACTCATTAAGGGTTAATAAGGTCAAAGGCTAAGGTTATCCATGTAACCAAACACCACCCACTCATTTATAAACCAAAGCCATGTATATAAATTGAGTATGAGATACTCAATCCATTAAATGTATATAGTTTAAGTGTGAGACACTCAAGCTATAGCATTGCATGTGACTTAAATGTAAGACACTCAAGTTGTTATTGTTATTATAATATTGGGTTTATTTAAGTTAGTGGAGAGTGTAGAGACAACACTCTAACTCTTAATGCATATGACTTGAGTGTGAGACACTCAAGCCATAACTATTATCATATTGTTTTTATGTTGATAGTTAGTGGAGTTTGTAGAGATAACCAACACACAACTCCATTTTTGAACATTTTTTAGAGCATTTTGATATTCTAGCAAAAGCGAGAAAAGGATTTAGAGTGTCTTATTCTTTCTTCTTCTTCAAGTGTAGAGAATTCAAATATACACAAGAGTTGTGTACTTTCAAGTTAAAGCCATTGTTGTACAAGAGTTGTACAAGTGATAGTCCATCATCCATTGGAGGTTGCTTCCTTGTTCCATACATCTTAGCTTGGTGAGGCTCTTACAAGTACCTTGGATCAAAGAGGAGAGGCTTATGCCTAGAACATCACCATCCTTGGAAGTCTTCAATGTGCAACTTGTGTGTTTCAAGTTAGAGGCTTCATATTTAAGGAGCTTGGAGCTTGTCGATCAACATTAACCAAAGCTTATCAAGCGTGCTACCAACTTGGAGTTTTGTAAGTGTTACCAAACTCTTAGTTGCTAGGTCTTGTATTGTGAATGCATGAATTGGTTATTTATTGATATGTTGTCCTTGATACATGTTTATCTATGTAAGAGTACATGTGATATGATCTATGGGCTTGGATAGATTCATGTGTTCATGTAAGAGTTGCATGTGTTGATGCAAGAGTTGCATGCAATTAAAAATTTTAAAATTCCATATGTTTTTTATTGCCTATAAATCTAATCCCTTCAATTAGAAGATCTCAATATTGGCTAGTGTCACGGTTTAGTCTGACTCTAATTGCCTCAATCATATGACTTCATCTTAAGTTCAATTCTCGATAAAACACGACTTCTACTAGAAACTCTTTCTAGTAATAAAACTCTTTTCTGGTAAGTTAAGTTTGACCTGGCTAGGTACTTATTCATTAAGAATAACTTAGATAGCATAAGATCTTATCTCGATTTACTTCAGGTAATGAATTCCATCTTGGCCGATCACTTATCCCTACATATAACCAATTAAAGCCACCATACGCCATATACCTATACATGGCTAGCATAGGTATGTAAGCGGTAACAAACTCTAATAACCGTATGTGGATGACCATATTGCCTCAGGTCAAAGGACCATATGCACCATTATATCCAAGATTATAATTGTTAACAAAAGTGAATTTCCATGAAATCATAAATTTTACATCACAGTTCAATCCACCCATCATATAAGTATCGACATGTCTATTCTGATATCTCATATTAAGTAGTATGAGACTCACTACCTCCCACTATCAATATTACATACCGATCAAGGAAAATAGATAGAGGTGATAGTCTAGAGATTAATACTACCCTTATATTAATCCAACGACTATGAACATTTATAGTATATATACCAAATGAGTTTGTCACTCATATTATCAACTGTTGATAATAAACTCAATCAAATAAATTTAACACTTTATTTAAATGAATATTTTATTTCCATAGGGATAAATATATAATTCCTACATACATGAATGGCCCTAGGGCACATCTATACTAACAGATGCCTCCCCGAGCTATAAATGGCAGAGGTGACGGTGGTTGAGGCCGTGGTGGTCGAGGCCGATGTCATAGTGTTAAGAGGTTAGAGGATGTTGGTGAACCTTATAGAAATCCTACTTCATCTTTACCTTTGAAAGGGATGGATGAGCATGAGTTACCTGAAGGTAGTGAGTCTATAGATGATACTACCTCACAAAGAGATCATTCTAGGTCAAACCCACCCCCACAAGCTAATCCACCACCTCCAGTAGCTTAAGTACCACCTATTCCACCTATTATTGTTCAAATTGATGCTGGATTAGGTGCAACTATAGCCCAAGCCATTACAACTTCCATGACAGCTAGAGAACAATAGAGGCATTGGGATATAGTGAAACATTATAGACATTTAGGAGCTGAGAATTTTGATGGCTCTCTAAATGTTGAAAAGGCTATTGAGTGGATTAAGAAGATCAAGAAAGTTTTTGGCACTATGGAAATCTCAGATAGGGAGAAGGTTAGTACAACAAAGATGTTTTTGCAAGGAATAGCAGATACTTGGATGGATCAGGCATATTGCCTTTATTTAGATGAAATGACTTGGTAAGCATTTGCAACCGAATTTCAAAAAGAGTATATTTCAAAGAGCTATAGGAAAGGGAAGCAAGATGCCTTCTTTAGGTTGGCATAAGAAGATATGACCGTTAGAGAGTATATAGATAAGTTGGAAGATCTATATTAATTTATGGCTGATATGCTTCCTTTTGAGGAGAATAAGTATGATCAATTTTTAAGTGGCTTGCATGTGACTATTTAGTCTGGTCTGGCTTTTTTTAAGAGTACCACTTATAGGAGCTTAGTAGAAAAAGCTATGGAGGTTGAGAAGCTGAAAAAAGAGGAAAGAGAAGTGTTTCAAAAAGGTCAAAAGTACGGTCAGAGTTCCTTCTCTTATAATGATAAGAAAACCAGCAGAGGGGTTAACACAGTACTACGTGGATCTGGTTATGGTAATCGTGGCCAAGATTCATACATGAGCATAGGCCAACAGGCTAATCAGTCACAGATGAGTCAAAGTTATGTAAGGCAACCATTTATTAGCTCTGTTAGTGCCCAGAGACAATCTTAAAGTGGTACACCCTCAAATAATCAAGGAGTAGTTACATATCCCTAATGCTCGAACTGTGGTAAGTTTTATGAAGGAGAGTGTAAGAAGAGATCAATTAGTTGTTTTGCGTGTGGAGAAATTGGGCATTTTAAAAGCGATTATCCTTAATTAGTACATTTTGGTGGTTCAGGGCGAGGAACTACAGCTCCCAGGAATCAGAGTGGTAATAGGAATTTTCCACTAACTAAATATATTACCACTGATTCTAGCCCTAGTGTCGGTAGCCCTAGTGTCGGTAGAGGTAGTGCAGTTGCTACAACATCCTACCAAGGACAAAGTGCCTAATAAAATCTACCTTTAACTCAAGCCAGGGTTTATGTAATGACCCAAGGAGAAACATTGGCATATCCAGGAGTTGATACCGGTATGTTAATTATCTTTGATCAAGATGTTTATATGTTATTTAACCTAAGATTGTGATTATGTTTGTATATAATATACTAGTATGTTCATGAAGTATGGAGGAATATGAAGAACATTTGAGGATAGTATTGTAAACTTTGAGGACGCAATTTCTTAAGAGGGAGAGAATTATAGCATTCTGGCCTAGGAATTTATTTAATTATATTAAGTAATAGGATTAGAAATAAGTTTGAGGGCCTTTTTTATTATTTTAAAAATTGGGGGACTAAAATGGATAATTTCCAAAATGATAAAAAAAAGAAGAAAAAGCGTACCTTCTTCTTTATTTTTCCATTAGTTTCTTCATTTTTACTAAGCTCTTCTATCGTCATTTTTCTTCACCTTTCTTTTTCCTCTAATTCTTTCATCAACAATCAAAGAGTAATTTTAAGGTTTCCTTTGCAAATTCAAAGGTATATAAAAGATTTTTTGCTAAGTAAAGTTATTTTGTTTCAAGTTTTTGAATTTGTATAGAATTTGATATTTTGATTAATTTTTGAGTTTTAAACTTGTTTATGCTAAAACAAACCCCCTATGATGTCAAAAATAATGTTTGGAATTGATTTGGATTAATTTCTAGTGTTTTCGGTCGATTCAGATCGAATTTTTACATTTTTAGGTAGTTGAGGTGGCACCTCAGTGTACTGAGGAGGCTCCTTAGCATACTGAGGAGGCTCCTCAATATATTGAGGAGGCGCCTCAGTGAGCCTCCCGAGCCCTAAAACCCTAATTTGAGCAGTTTTAGACCATTTTTTGGGGCCTATGTCATATCTTTTAACTATAGATCAGTTAAATTGAGTAGAATTGAGATTATAAGCTTGTGTTCTTATGATTTTGCTCCTAGGTGTTAGGAGGAACCTTAACCCCAGCCATAAAGCATAACGCAGCCCCTCCAAACTAGAAGTGTTAGTTGTCTTGTTAGGTGAGTGGATATTAGTAGAACAATGGTTTTGAATTTCATATATGTTTATATACTTATAGGTTGAATCTTTGATATGTATTTATTAAATCTCATATATGTATATATACTTATGTTTTACAAATGATCAATGTTTAATAATTTCCTTATATATTATTTGCTATTATGTATTTTCTAGTTATCCAGAACCATATGGTGTTAAGTTTATTTTGAACTATACACATGAGAATTTAGTTTTCTGAAATATTTGATTTTTGAAATGCACTCAGTAAGGTGCGTATGAAATCATACTTTGAATGTTGGGTGCAAAATAAAATAAAATATATTACCGACGGGCAATATCTCTGCGCATGCGTATGACGAAGAATTAGCACTTTGGGTAGCCAGGTGAGACATTCAGCTCCCAGAGTTGCATGAGATTTATAGGATACTACCTGAGTGTACATTGGCATATATATATATATATATATATATATATATATATATATATATATATGTAATGTTATATATATTGGTCTTGATGATTTTGTTTATGATTTCTTTGATTTATTTCAAGCCGTGTTAAAGGATTCTAAGGAAAGTACATAGATATTTTGTATTTATAATAGAGAATATTGGATGAGAAGTGTTTATTTTTATACTCAAGCTATTTTCCATTTTTTGGATGGAACTTTATATGATTAAAGATGAATTTCTGCATTATGCTATATGATAATATATTAATACTTTCTGTAGTTCTACTTATATCCTCTCACTAAGTAGTCATACTCATCCACCCATTTAAACCATTTCAGATCTCTTTTGGTGAATCATTAGATCCTTGTATAGTGTGTTTGGGAGTGCCCTTGTTGTGAGAAATAGAGGAGGTTGAGCCAATAAACTATTGTTGTTCGGAAATAGAACTTTTATTTAGAGAAGCCTTAGAGGCCTATGTACAGCTGCTTAAATGGATATTATAAACTTTATCTTTTATTACAGTATGTTTTTAATGATATCTATTTAATTTATATTATGAAGTCTTTTGGCTTAATAGTAGATTATTAGTCTATTATTGCACTGACCCTTATGGTAGAGAAAGGGGTGTGACACTCTCTAATGCTAATAAATAGCCTGAAAAACTCAGGGGGCAATTCTCTAGATCATCACAAGAGGCATTTGACTCTCACCGCCCAATTAAAATCAATTTAGAGGAGAAAGAGAGGTATACGCCTTCACACAAAAAGGAGAAATAATCTGCAACACTGAAGGTTATCCAGAATGGTTGCCCTAAAGGCAAGCCAACACTCCCTCATCATGTTTATGCCAATACTAATCATATTATGCACCCTAACTTGTATGACTATGATGGTGGTATGTAAGAAAACTCAGGGGGCATGATTCCATTGTATCATAGAGGGATCTTCTAGATACATCAACCGGGTGTACAGAGACTTATGGTAATTATTACTATAGGAAATGAGCTACTATCATTTGTGGATGGTTTTATAACTACAACTAGATTCTAATAGTTGAAGAAGACATGCATAAAAGATCTCTTCAACCAAATTATGATAACCAAAGATAATCTACTACGAAACTTTCCATGATCCACAACAATAAAGTGAAGAAGATGAGCTTTAAAGAAGGAGACCCGATGTGGAAGGTGATCCTATTTATTGGGGTGAAGAATAGAGAACATGAAAAATGGTTTCCTAACTGGGAGGAAAATTTTAAAATTCATAGAATTATGGAGGGTAACACATATGGGTTATCTATTTTAGAAGGAGAACCATAAAAAAGGAGCACTAATGGGCGGTACGTAAAGAAATATTTTTCCACTATGTAGGAAATGATGAAAAAATAAAAGTTTGATATAAGGCCGTCATCATGGCCATATAGGGAGAACTGTTAGTGTTCAAGATGATGTAAACCTGAATTACGACTATTTAAAGAAGTTCTTCCTGTAAATAGGCCATGTGGCCTATTTCTCTATATATATTTTTCATAGATTTTCTATAAAATAAAGTAGGCCAGTCATTCACCTTATCTATTTATTGATTGTTGTTTCTATTTTCTAAGTTTTGATAGAGAATCAACCGTATTAAGGATCACAAGTAAGTCCAAGTGAAACATATTAAGCAGATGAATAGTATTGGTGGACTCATTTACTCTAAGTTAGATATGGATTTTCTATAATGGTTCTCTTCATAAATAAGAAAGATTCTCTTCAGTATCTCTGGTAACGGTTCTTTGATGTATAATGGTGCTCTACAAGATTTCTCTTATTCTGTGTTCTAAAATTCTCTTCAAAATAATTTGTTGCAAACTTTTCTTCAAATATTCTCTATATGGGATTCTTTAATTATTTGGCATGAGTCAAGGATCTCTATAAGGATTTCATTAAAGGCACTAAAAGCGCCAGACACTTATGCATATAAATGGGCTTTTACAAGCCATTTTTGTGCAGGGGGTATATGTTTGCACCATACTTTTGATTTGCTTGAAATACATATTCACATATGATTTAAGGACAAAATAATTATTGATTAAATATTAATTAATTAATTAATTTCAATTGAGATACTATAAGATAATGATCCAATGGAAGAGCTATTTACAGTGATGAATAGACAGTTATTAGAGGGAGATAGGAACGTAACTTTATGGAACTTTATTAGCAGAGCTATTGTTAAGTAGAGAAACTGAAGAAAAAATGTGAAGAGGTAGTGGAATAGTGGGCAGTTATAGAAGGAGTCGCTGTATGATGGAGAAATAGATTACGTAAAGAATGGAGTAAGTGGAACTTAGGGAACCGTTACTTAGTCAATATGTCTAGTGTGGGCACTATTGCTAAATGGAGCATCAAATAGAGAAACTGATTACATGAATAATGGAACAAGTGGAGCTTATGGAACCATTACTTAATGGAGATATCTAGTGGGGGAGCTACTGCTAAGTGGAGCATCAAGTGGAGAAACTGAAGGAGAAATATGAAGAGTGGAAAAGTGGAGCTGTCTAGTTGGGGAACCTATACTTAGTGGAAACATGCATAATGGGGAACTAAGGAGCAGTTATTATAGAGATTAATGAATGGAGCTCTTCTTCCTGCAAACGAAGAACATAACCAATCTACCCAACCAATTTGACAAACAACTTCATAGACAATAATCTTCAATAATCAATTAGCTTGTTTGTTTGATTCTCATTTTAATTCTTTATTTATACTTTGTATATATTTAAAACTTTTGTTTGTTTAATGAAGTTCTTTAGTTTTCTATGATTCTCTAGTTCCCTATTAGAGTTTGTTTAAACCTTTAGCTTTTACTTCCTTTATTGGCATTATTAGTATTAAACTTTGCTATCCACCATTCATAACTAGTTTAGGAACCTAAGTAAGCTTAGGTCCCTTAGCTTACGTAAAATTTCCTATTAGAAGTCATATCCCTATGATTAGTAAACCTTAAATCACCTGGCACGCTCAATATTTTACCATTACAAGGGGCAGAGACCAACAATTTCTTTAATTATTATATGTAAAAAAAACCACATAAGCATTGTAGTAAATTATATAATTAAAAAGAGATTTACATTAATTAAATATCAATATAAAAAAGAGAAAAAGTTATTAGATTTATTCTTAACTTAAAATTGATTATCTTTTATTTTTTACTTTTAAAATTATATCAATTTGATTCTATTGGCCATGCAGGTGGGCTGGCTCTTTTATGGTAGATATAGTGGTAGGTAGAGTCCTTTCTTATTCTAATAATCATATTGATTTTCAATTTAAGGCTGAAAATGAAGCAATAAATTGGAGAGGTATTGGAATATATGGGGAATCAAAGGTGGAACATCGAGATTATATATAGGTTTTATTACACAGTTTAAAGGTGGTTTTAATGTTACCTTGGTTTTGTTTTGAGGATTTTAATACAGTTCTTAGAGGCTTTAAGAAAAGTAGTATGTGCTCAGTTAATAACAAAGATATTAAGATATTTCAATGATCTTTGGAGAATAGTGATTTAGATTACATAATTACTAGGGTTATGATTTCACTTGGTATAATAAAAAGTTTGGTATAATGCATGTACATGAATGGCTTAATCATTTTTGCTACAATCTGGCATGGAGATATTTGTTCCCATCCTTTAAAAATTCCCATTTATTTCCCTTCAAGTTAGATCACCTTCCTATTCTCCTTCAGTTTAATGGAGATTTAAAAAATTAACATGGTAAATTAAAAATTTTCTAGCTTGAAGCCATATAGTTAAACCATGATGTCTTGGAATATGTGATCAAATTAGGTTGGATAGAGTCGGGATTAAGTGCTTGTTCAAGTGCTACAGATAGGAGAGGGATAGTTTTGGATTATTTTTCTCTTTAAAGTTTCATAGATGAATAGATGCTTTACAAGTTTGGACTATGATAGTTTTTTATAACCTTTATCAGAGAGCTAAAGTGCTTCAAAAAAAGCTTGCTCAATGTTCTACATAGTTTCAATTAATAATGATTCTAATAATGAGCGCCAACTAAGGAATGAGCTAACTGGAATTTTGGCCTTGGAAGAAACAATGTGAAAACAATGTTTGTAGGTTCTTTGGCTTTTTGAAGGTGATTAAAATATAAGATATTTTCATAGAAAAGTATCGGCAAGGTGGGAAAAAAATACAATTGGTAGTCTATTGGAAAAAGATGGCACCTGGTGTACTATAGAAATGGGTATTAAGAACATCATTAGAAATTATTTTCTAGAGATTTCTACAAGTGCCTTTTGGGATATGGAATTGCCACTAAACTATATATATAATTTTTTAAGTAAGTTGGTGGTTGAAGAGTTATCATGTCCTTTCACTAAGGATGGGGTTACTGCAACTCTTCATTAGATGCATTTGGTTAACGTACTTAGATCAGATGGTATGCCTGTTCTCTTTTATTCTAAATTATGGCATATTGTAGGCCCTGATATGACTCATATGGCCTTAAGAGCTCATGGTGTCATGCCCCTAAATCTAAATCATATCTTTATCACTTTAATTTTAAAAATTGCATAATCCGAATTAATGAAGTATTTTAAACCCATTTCTTTGTGCAATGTAGCCTATAAACTTTTTAGTAAAGTGATTGTAAATCGACTCTAACTTGTGCTTCCTTTTTTAATATATGAAAGTCAAAGTACTTTTATGCATGGGCATTTTATTCTAAATGATGCCTTAATTTCTTTTGAGTTGTTCCGCTATATGAAATTGTGTGACAAGGGGTCACAAGGAGTCATGGCTTTTTAAGCTCGATATGAGCAAGGCTTATAACAAAGTGGAGTGGGTTTTTGTTCTTGTAATTCCCTATACTATATTTTTTCCTCCATATTTTGTACACCTTATTGATATGTGTATATCCATTATTTCATACTCTTTTTTAGTTAATGGTAACATTAAAGGTTTTTTAAATTCGACTAAAGGACTCTGCCAAGGGGACCCACTATCACCCTATTTATTTTTACTTTGTGTAGAAGGTTTATCATATATACTCAAGGTTGCTTGTAGAAATAACCATTTACATGGTATTAAGGTGCGCAGAAGGAGTCCTACAATATTTTATTTATTCTTTGCAGATGATTATGTTCTATTTGCTCAAGTTAATGTCACAAAGAGTTTGGTCTTATAAGATATTATTAGAAAATATGAATGGGCTTTGAGGAAGAGGTTGAATCTTGAAATGTCTAATATATTTTTAATGCTAATACCCCTACTACTATAAGGTAAGAGGTGACCAAAATATTAGGAGTGAGTGAGGCGCAGGCACATTCTATATATTTGGGACTTCCAGTGGTTATTAGTCATACAAAAAGAATATATTTTTTTAGCCATTAGAGAAAGAATTTGGAGAAAAATGCAAGGTTATAAGGAGAAGTTGCAATCTTGAGCTAGTAAAGAAGTTCGTATCAAAGTTGTAATCCAGAGCTTACTACGTCTACAAGAGATTTAATTCTAATTTATGATTTAATTATGGTAACATTTACCATAAATAAATAATAAATATATACACATAATAGAGAAAATATCTTATTGGGCTAATAAGCCTAATATCCATTTTGGGTCTGTTCTATATGTGTGACCCTGTAGGTTCACATAACGTTGGCAATGGGCCTCCAATCTCATTAATAGCCCATAAGTCATAAGTGGCCTCTAGCAAGACATTATGACTACCCAAGTCTTGTGAAAATCAGTAATCCGACACAACCTATTTAATAACAATATAACAGTCCTTTTGTACATGATATCTTAGATTAAACACAAGGCATGGTTTATGTTACTCTTAATAATTCAATTATTTCTCGATCTCAATTAAACTAAAATTGATAACTCCTTATCAATGAAAGGAATTTAGTCATGCAACACAAGTGCAGCGGAAGCGTGTGCCCAAAAGGGGTGAAATTTAAAAAATTTCACTTCCATGGCCCTTAATGAAATGAAGAATTTCAATCCCCAAGATCCAATTTGTAATTAACACATAGCTAAAATAAACACACAAGTGTTTGAAGAAGACCTCACTTGTTTCTCCAAGGTTTGTGTAGAAAATTCAACTCTTGAATCACATGGCCTAGTCACCCAAATGTGTGACCTCTAGCTTGAAACACCAAGATCCCACTAAGTCACCTTCTTGCCTAGATCAAGTTAGAAGCAAGTTCCCTCTCAAGTGAACCTCACTAAAGACTTGCTCTAAATCAATCACCTTGCAAGAACAATAAGGGTTTAGTGCGTTGTTTTATTTTTGTTGAAGGTTGCTTTTAGTTTTTTGACCAACAAAAACTTTCTCTATTCTTTTGTTCAACACTTGAACGTTAGCATACAAGCTCATCCAAGAAGATGATATCAACCAACACTAAAGGACAAAAATAAGTATAGAGATTGCCACCTCATCATGACATCATCATGACATCATGCATGACATCACCATGACATCATGGGCCACCACATGACATCATTGATGACATCATCATGACACTTGTCACTTAGTATACATATACACTAGACAAGTGTCCTTACAAGTGTCCAAAGATGAAGTAGATAACACATCCAATGTATTTGTATACATACATCTTTTATACTTGTATATTCATAAAACCAAATCTCTACATCAATTAGATGGACTTGGGC